>JAPYZJ010000900.1:0-34126 GCA_030522765.1 Ophioninae sp. B BG-2022a
CCCCCTTCGCCCGTCTTCTCTTCTCTTTCTCCTCCGCCCCTATACCGCCGGATGAGATCCCTTCGTCGCTCGCGGCTCGCACGAAACTGCCCACGATTTTATCGCTCGAGAAGTTACATCGACTACGAAGACCTCGTGAACGGTTACGTTTGACATTTTTGAAAAATAAGTAAATATTCTTTGCCATTGATGCAAAGTTCAACGTCACGGACAGTGTCGATTCACGATTTTCCATAAGTCATTTTTGAGAAAAAAAAAAGTGGAGAAACGGTACTCGTTTGAGGATTGTAAAGGGGGAAAAAAAAAAACGTGATAACTCGTCTCGTTCTGCTCGTTAATAAGAAAAGTGTCAATTAACCCGTCATTGAAACGAGGATGGGGGTGGGGATCTATCGGTGCTCGGGACACGTACGTTGAATCGTATACGTATAGAGACGAAGCCTCAAACCGAAACGGATGTTTAAGCTGGTCACGGTCGTGTGCTCGAGCTATTTGCCGTTACGATTACATAATTATTCCAACACTCCAGCAAGCTCAACTCCCCCACCATCCCTCCTCTCTGCCTCTTTGGAATTCATCGTTTTTTATTTTTCTCTTCCTCTTTTACTTCGAGGATATTTGTATCTCAAGGTCGTACGAGATACCTCGGGAAAAGTTCGCAATTATCGAGAATCCGCCCGAACGAAAAGAGAGGGTATATCGGGTGTCCGTGTAGACCCTTACGAATATCTTCAAACTTTTTTTTGAAAGGTCGTTTCAAGGTCAAGTGCAGATTTTTTTAAATAATTAAATATTCTCGCAATTACGATAATTCGAAGACGCATAGAAATTCCCTCTATTTGATGAAACTTGCCACCACGAACCCCCCACACTCTTGCATCGATTCCTCTCCAACGTCGCGTCGAGAACACCCTCCGGCACTTATTTTGCTATGCTGCAGCATACAGAAACTGCATTCCTAGATGAAAGCCCCGCGAAACTGTGTACACTCATTTCCAGGCTACACAACGTTCCAAACCGTGCGCGGATTATACACGCAATTCCATATAACCCCGTGCTACAGTTGACTCGCCCTCAAGCGTCCGGAGAATTCATCGAGCAAACCCAAACAAACCCAAAAAAAAAGACATTCCATTATTGATTTTCGTAAAAAGAAATAACTAAAAAATACTTTCACTTTATCAATGATTATTGATCATTTAATAAAAAATAGTTGATTCCAATAGTCGAGCCCAAACAAACCCAAACTAAAAAAAGGCAAATTCATTATAGATTTTCTTAAAAAAAATATAACTAAAAAATACTTTCACGTTATCAATGATTATCCATCATTTAATAAAAAATAGTCAATCATTTGCGATCTGAAATTAACAAATAAAATTCCTTCGTCGTTTAAAACCCTTTTTTTTTTAAATTCGTTACCAACGTCTCGTCGAATCGTGAATTAAAATAGACGTAACTCCAGGTACGGTGGAGTAGCACGTTCGGTATTTATAAAAGGTACACACATTGCGGATCAACGAGTGGGGAAGATGAAGCGGCCAGGGGCGGGAGGGGGCTTCGAGTTTCGCAGGACGTATCCGAACAGTGGACACGCGAACGCGCGAGAGAACCGTGTTATTATCGTAACGAGTCTCGTCGTACGGTTTCGTCGAGGACGAGCGTGGGCGATGACGTTGACACCGGGGGCTGCAACATTTCCGAGCGTACATTCAAAATGAAAAAGATGGAAACAGAAATATCGATTTTATATGTATCGTTCGTTACATTATTAATAGAAATGTATTTATTGATTTACTTATTATTATCAATTTCGTCGTTCATTCTTGGGATTCCTTTTTTCATTATTTTGTCAATTCGTTATGTTATTCTTTTTAGGTTATTTATTTTTTTGAAAATCACTTTTAATCGGGGTATATATATTTGTGAAAAAAAAATTTCGTAATGGAAAATAATTCGTCGTGATTCGTAATTCGGTGGCGAAAGAATTTTTGTTTGGGTTTGTTATATTTCGAGGTAATATTCTCGGGATTCGTTAATTATTTTTGTTATTATTTTGTCTATTCGATATTTTATTATTTTTGTTATTTATTTTTTTGAGAAAAACATTTTATTTGGGTTTATACATTTGCGAAAAAAATTAGTCGTGATTCGTAATTGAGTGGCGAAATAAATTTGGTTTCGGTTTGTTATATTTGGAAAGAGTGGAGAGATAATATTGGTGGAATCGCGCAAGTGACTGACGCAAGTGAATGATACAATACCCGAACAATGGACAGGGACACGCGATGGAATACAAAACTCGGGTGTGCAACCGCGAGAAAGACGTTTTGTGACGAACACACGAACGGACGTTCATTCGTATGAACATCGAAGAGAGTACCGGGTATCGATTGTTCGACGCTGCGTTCCGTCAGCGTAGCTGAATGCACGTGGCGACAACTTTTAAATTAACCTGTCAGATACACAGTGTTCCCCGTTCGGAGAGACGTGTAACGCTCGCGGCCGTATAATGGAAGATTGAAAGCCGAAAGCTCAAAACAAACCGACGGCAAAGTACGAAACGAAAAAAGGCAAAAAAAAAGGGGGAGAGGTAAACGAAGATTGATAATGTTTATTACGCTTCAGTGAACTAATATAGAGATAAAAAATTAAATAGGCAAATATTCATTTAATTTAATTGAAAAATTATATTAAAAAGAATTAATTGAATTTTCATAATAAAAATAATTAAGGAAAATTATCGAAATACTAAAACTGCAGTTTGAATAAAAAATCACGAGAAATATGAAAATTAAATTATAAATGTAACACCCAATAAATAATGAATTATTGGAATATGAAAATAACAATTAAAATAAATATCAGCCACGAATGGAGATTTCGGTCGTTTCTGCGTCCAAAAAAAAAGAGGATCGATATCCTCGAACATGCATCGCTGGAACGCTCGAGCCTCCTTAACGTAACTCGAACGAAGGGAGGGAGAAGGAGGTACGCAGAGGGAACGAGAATGGAGGACGTTGGAGCGTGTTTGCGGTGGCTCAACAACAGCGCCCGGTGGAATGTTGCCAATCCAGAAACTCTCCGCGAGAGCGGTAATCGTATGGAATATACACGCAAAGCGTGTGTGCCGCAGGATCCGCGCTAAACCTCCGGCCAATCTCGGATGCGATTCCATTTTCTGCTTTACCGATCGAACCGATCCGATCCCCCCTTAAATCGAAAACGATCCAAAGGCACGATTGATTGATCGATAAAAGTAAAGCCAAACAATATTAGCGCAAAATTAAAAGATGGGGAATGGCCCCAACAAACCCAAACAAATTCAGAGAAACCCAAACAAGCAATCTTTGAACAATGGCCTCCCTCTTACTCTCGTGATCAGCTACCGTAACTTATCAGCTGATTTCCCGGGGAATAAAAATTGCTTCGCAATGACATCTCTCCCAGCGGCGCGATCTTCGCTCCAATAAAAAAATCGAGTCGACTTATATATCTATGTATAGGAAACATAAGAGGAGATAACTCGAGTGTGCGAATTTTTTGTTTGAAGCGAGGACGCGAGTCATCGTTTAGCTTCTCGTGAGTAATTTATATACGCCCTTATCGGGTCGCGTCTTATCGCGACGTGAACGGGCAACGTGCGCTGCATTTACGAAATAAATTTATCGCGCGCTACGATAATGATTATTTTATAGTTTTTACGATAGAGTTACGATGCAATATAATTGTGATAAGATTATTATTAATTATAATGAGTTTTATCATAATTAATCATTATAATTAATAATATATAATAATTCACATTACAATTAATATAACGCAGTAGCAATGGGAAAAAAAAATAACGTTCCATCGAGGCAAAATCGAGAAAGTATTTTCCATCGTCTCACCGGTAGAGCCCTCGTACGCATATTCTATCCCTAGCTCAGAGGATTTGATATTTTAATGGCTTCGCTAAATCGGAACGATCGATGCGACAGGGGGGTGCGACGAGGCGAGGGCGAGAGGAATACTGTAACTCGATAAACCAATTATTCAATTATTTAATAATAATAATTTAATAAATAATCGAATATCGGGTAATACTATTAATTATTTTAAAAACAATTTAACTCGAGCTTAACAAAAAAGGGAAACTCGGTTCGTCGCAATGTTGGCGTTTTTCAAGCGTCGTTGGAAAATTGATTCGCTACAAAATTTCGTATCGATAGAGTGCGGAGTGCGCTCGAGCAGAATGAGAGTGTGCTCTCACGCGCGATGTACTCGCTTTTCCTCTCTCTCTCTCTCTATCTATCTATCTATCCATCCATCCATCGCACGATCTCGAAAACTCGTCTCTGAAGGAAAGTCTTAGGCTTGTCCCGCTTTCCGCCAGGGAACGACGTGATGTCTCGTGTGCCACTATCGGACGAGCACACGTATATACATACATACTCAAATGCGGTAGAAATCCTCACGCCGTCGGATTCGCGTTTCGCGCGATACGATCCATTACCGCGCCAATTTTATTTCTTCCGGGCGAAAATCGTGTGTCGAAGAAATCGCCCGTATTTAAAAAACATGCATTTTTTATCCACTCTTGATATTATTATTTTTTTTATTTGTATCTCTATAGGACTGTTTTTAATTTTTTTGTCAACAATTGAATAATAATGGATTTAAAAAAATTGAGTAATAGTAATAATAATATAACAAATTATAATTATAATTTTTTATATTATACTGTGTAGTTATAGTACATTAAAATACACAATAAATTCAAGAATATCATTTTTTAAATGAATTATTACAATAATAAAATTATAAAATGAATACTATAATCAATAAATAATAAAAATTCTTCTAAAATAAAATATCTTTAAAAATTAATTATTATAATCACTACTTAAAAAAAAATGATATTCTTTAGACAAAGATCGTAATGATTTAGTTAATAAAAATGGATTGATGGCGGGGTGGGGGTCGCAGGTGAGGCGGCGAGTATATCTCGACGTAGGTTAGGAAGATGTCACACCACAGCGAGGACAATATGCTGATAGCAACGTCGGACTCGTTCTGGGAGCCCGGAAATTACAAGCGGACGACAAAGCGAATCGAGGACGGTCACAAATTGTGCGACAGTTTAATAGCCCTCGTGCAGGAGCGGGCCGAGATCGAGAAGAATTACGCGAAAGCGCTGAAGGGCTGGTCGAAAAATTGGAACGAGAAAATAGAGAAGGGCCCCGAGTACGGTACGAGCGAGGCCGCGTGGAAAGGCGTACTCGTCGAGTCCGACAGACTCTGCGACCTTCATCTCAGGGTCAAGGAGAATCTCTGTAACGACGTGGTGCAGCAAGTCAAGACGTGGCAGAAGGACACTTATCACAAGGTTCCTCGATTCGCGATGCGACGTCTGCGAATATTTCTTTCACTTTTTTTCACATTTCGAATTATCTTTTTTTTTGTTTTTTCATTTTCGATTCGTTCGAGTACGATTGAAAAATGTTTGGGTTGGTTTGGGTTGGGGTCCAGTCGATGATGACGCTGAAGGAACGCAAGGAGATGGAAGACGCTTTCAAAAAGGCCCAAAAACCCTGGGGCAAATTACTGCAAAAAGTGGAAAAAGCCAAGTCGGACTATCACAACAGCTGTAAGACTGAACGAACCGCGGCGAACATGGAAAGAAACGCCTCGGCTGACAGCTCATTGTCGCCGGATCAGGTACGTCACTTTTCATCGTTCGATGTTTTTTTTTATTTAAAAAATTTTTTTTTTTTCGTCTCCGATCGAGATCGCGTTTTTCTCGGGCTGCTGTCGAACCCAGCACGCGCACACACCGCGACTTCCACTCATTCGCCGTTCACGATCCAGGACTACGGATCACTCAAATTTGTAAATCCCTAAATTTTATATACCGATAAATGAATTTCGCGAAACGTAAGAAATAATCGAGGATGGATCATTGACGATTATCACTCGAGAGTTGCGAAAATTCGAATAAAAATGTCATTCGCCCGATGTAACGAGGTTTCAATGGAAAACAATTGTTTTGCAGATGGCCCGAGGCTCCGATAACGTACGTTTTCAATCCTAACACTCGAGTCTTGTGTGTTTCCTATAAAACGACTAATCGATACACGATGTGTTCGTTGATTGTTCGATATCGCATGAATACCCAATGTTTATTCACCATTCGCCATTTCCGGTTTCTCTCTACCTCCGAATAATCCCGAAACTTGTTTTCCAAAAATAATAATTTCGGGTTTGGAAACTCGTAGATAGTACGATCGTTTCGGTCAATTAAAAAATTTGTGCGTCGAACGAGATTCAATATTTGGCTCCTCGACCCACGAATTGTTCAATTGAGAGTAATCGTGTTTTTTTTTTTTTGGTCCGATTGTTCTGAGCCTGCGAGAGTTCTTTCCCTAAACGACCTTTTTGTAGATGACAAATTGTGGCTGTGGCGCATGGAGCCAAAGAGTTGAAAAGACCTTTAGGAACACTAAGATAAACGGCGTTCAGCTTGTATGTATATTCGTTGGTCGCATGACGCATGCATTTTAATTGCACTCTTCTCTTTTCCCCTTTCTATCTCTTGTTTACGCGCGCTTTCGTCTTTAACGTCGCAGAAAGCACAGCTGGTAAGGAAACCGTTTTACGGATATTCGTTATTTATTTCACGTTGCGATAATTTTTTTTTTTTTCGTGTCGATTGCACGGCTCGTATGCTCGAATATTTAATATATTTATAATGAATTAACAATTATTTTTAATATCAGCGAAAAAAGGAAAACAAATTATTCTCACTGTGGGAAAATTCGTTTCACACGTTTCCCTGCACTCTTACGATCAGCACTGAATTATTTCCCTTTTATTATTCATTTTGGACATTTTTATCCGGGCCCCAATATTTATTAGTATTTTTCTCTATCGATATATAAATTCGACTAGTTTATCGATTTAGTACGCTTTAAGAATTCTCGATGGTAGATTTTGACAGCCAATGGTGAATAGAGGATAAACGAGAACCGGAAGTGTCGTGAAACGTTGATTATGACGTCTACAGGTGAAGAAAATGCAGGACAGGGTACAAAAAACGAAAGAGGAAGTCCAGAAAGCCAAGGAAAAGTACGAAGCTGCGTTACAAGAAATCAATCAGTACAATCCCAAATACATGGAGGATATGACCCAGGTATTCGAGAAGTGTCAAGAGATGGAGGCCCAGAGACTCCAGTTCTTCAAGGACGTGCTATTTGGAATTCACAAGTGTCTCAATATATCTCAGGATCCAGTGTAATTATTATTGTCCTCACGAAAATCAGATCGATTTCTTTTGATTGATTTTTTATTTCACTTGATAAATTTGTATTGTTCGTTTTCCATTCTTCAGACTTCCACAAATTTACGAAGAGTTTTATCACACGATAAGCAACGCCGACCACGAGAAGGACCTCAAATGGTGGTCGAATAATCATGGCGTCAACATGGCCATGAATTGGCCCCAATTTGAGGTTAGTTTTTTTCAGTTTCGATTGAAAGAGAAAAATGAGGAAAACAAAAGATTTGGACTCGACTAGCATGTACTTTAGACCTGCTCGTGTTTGAGAAAAAAAAATCAGTAGCCTTTAACAGTCAACGAAGCTGATGGAAATTCTCGACGATCCAAGAACACGAATGACGAGAATGAAAATTTATTTTTGTTATTTTCTGGTGAAATTAATGTTGCTCGACTTTGATGCTTCAAGGAATGCAATAGCACGTGGCTGTCTTAATGTTGCTATATTTTTCTTCTTTTTTTCGTTGTTTTTCGCGTTTGGTTCCTCTTCCCGTTTTTTACGTTCTCGTTACGCAGGATTACACGGAGGAATTTCGCGACATCACCAAAGGCTCGAAATCTAAGGAAGCCCTGCCAGCAGGATCGATCACTCTTATCAATCAGCGCCCGGTCGGCGAGGATCTGCATGTAACGTTTCGTTCTATCTACCATGAAAATTATTTTTATTTTTATTTTTTTTTTGGAAAATAATAACGCGACGTGAAAAATCCTCTAACGAAAAATTCGTCACTGTCATAACTATGGAAAACTAACGAATTATCCAGAAAATTGAAGAGCTCTTGTGCCAGAAACGAAAAATCGAATTTTACGTGAAAGTTGGATTTATTTTTTGGTAAATTCTCAGTTTTATTTCTTTAAGTTTTTTTTAGGACAGTAGAAAAGTGCCGCACGTTACGCATGAATATGTTGGACGTTACGGCAGAGTGTTGGCATTCGCGGCTTGATAGAACTTTAATTGATAAAAGAAATTTAAAAAAAAATAGTACGACGCATATTCGAAGTGTATGCACGCAAAAAATGCTCTTCGACGCAAAAGTACGTTTGAAGGTTCTTCAATTTTATTTCCGTTTTATCTCGTCTACTCTCGTGGTATCCTCCTGCGTCTTTTCGTTTCGACATACGCGAAATTGATCAGTGTCGAATACACGTAAATGTGGTGATACGCGAACTGAGCGCTGAAACTCTTGATCTTTCTAACGTAAAGGAAAAATTGGAACAGGAATTCCCACCGGTCAATCACAAAGCGAAAGCGAAGCCTGCGGCGAGGGTAATATCCTCGGACAGCGATCACGCTGACAATAAAACTGACAGTATCGATTCGACCAAGAACACGTCCGAGAAGAATCACGACGGTAATACCGTCAACAGGAATTCCACTATCACGTGAGTCTTTTTTTTTTTATCCAATTTTATTCCGCCTTTTTTCAATGAATTTTGGAATATCCAATAGCCGGTTGTCGCTCGAAATCGATATCGCCTCGATCGAGACTTATTGAGGTTTGTACGAGGTCTGTATTCAATCGGAACGTTTTCAACGAGATCTCAATTTTTTTATATTTATTTATTCGTCGACTTTTGAAGTTTGGACGTTTTGGACCATCCCAGAGAATTTTTACTTTTTTAAGACCTGAAAATAAAAAAAAAAGTGCGTTTCTATAAGGTAAAGGTCGATTTCTTATTCAAAAAATTTATTTGAGGTTGATTTTTTATTAAAAATTATTTTGAAGTCGGTTTTTAATTAATTTTTCGTCGCACTCGACCTCGTTAGAATTGAGGTCGATTCTTATGAAAAAGAAGTTTGAGGTCGACGAATTTTTAAATAAAGACGATATTTTGGCCAACTTAGGAACGGAACGAACGCGAAGCAGGAATCGAATCCCTTCGACGAGGAAGAATGGGACGAGGAAGGTGGCGAGGCGCTCGTCGACACGGGGGAGCCCGGTGTTCCCGTCAGGGCACTCTACGATTACGAAGGCGCGGAAGCGGACGAGCTCAGCTTCAAGCAAGGTTCCTTCATTCATCTATATACATATATATCATTAAAAATCATATTTTTACTGACTATTCAACTTTCGGTGGAAAATTGGAAAAAAAATTTTATGGGAGATTTTAAAGTAGTTTTTAAAGCAAAATACAAAACGACATGTTTCGGAATTGGAAGAATTAGAGGTAACATTGACTTTTTGGTTGTAGGTGACGTTTTTGAGAAACTGGAGGACGAGGACGAGCAAGGCTGGTGCAAGGGCAGAAAGGACGGAAGGGTTGGCCTCTATCCGGCGAATTACGTCGACCTGGTGTCCGAGTAATAACAGCGAAAAAAAAAAATAATGAAAAAGTTCAACGATAAAACAAAGAAAAAAGGGAAAGAAGAGGTAAACCTGTAAAGCCAAATGAAAAGCAAGAAGGCCTCCACGATCTCTCGTCGAGGTACTCGCGAACCGCAACGAGTTCGCAACACCCACGAGAGATAAAAAGAAGAAAAAAAAAGAAAACCGTAGATCCCGTTCGCGTATTCGTCAAATATTTTGACGGTCGCGTGTACATTGTTATTATTATTTTATTTTTATTGTCAAACTCGAATTTTCGATGTTCAAATATCGCTAAAATTTTTTTTTTTTTCGGGCATTTTTTCGCGAAAGAATTTCAACTGCTCGATTATGAATTCTCCCGTTTTTTTTTATTTCGCCCCTTTTTTTCGTTTCGCCCCGATTATATTGTTCGCGTTTGTTGGCGGAAATAATATATATATATATATATATATATTTATATATATATGTATTTAGTCGTTAGTCGTCCGGTTTTTGGTCGATGAGAAACGAGACAAAAATTATTTAATTTAATATTGTTACTGAAACGCGGATTGAACAATGAAACAAACGAAATATTGAAGGAAACATTTAATGTCTATCTAAATGGTGTCATTGTACATAATAGTATTAAAAACAAAAAAGATAAAGGAATAAAGAACGCGTAAGGTAATACACGAAGTTATATATATATGTATACATATACATATATATATATATAAACGTAACGGACTACATCGAGGCGATATGTCGAACGATTGAATATATCACGACACTCCAATTTTCGACCAAAGCTCTATTCCAATGTCAAAGGGGCGCACGTCCATTCATCGATACGAATAAACCGGTAAAAAACTAGATTCGACTGAATCGTAACTAGTTTATTTTCCCTTAAGAAAAAAAAAATAAATTATTTGAAAAAATAAAAAACAAATATACGCGGCCTTTTGACATTTGACACACGATTGTAGAACGTTTATGCGGAATAAAAAGAAACACAAGAGCCAAGCAGGGACCCAAAACGAAAACGTGTTCGTTTCTTCGAAAGATAAAAAAAGAAATTAAAGATAAACGATCTTTTGTAGGATGATCGAACGAAGAGACTCAAACGAGAGGCAAGAACGAGCTTAGAGAATTCAATGTCGAGGCCTCGAATCAAACATTATTTTTCTGTCGTTTTAATCGAGTCATTTATCGCCTACGGAAATTTTAATCGGTAATCGTTAAGGGCTGGTCTTGTTCTCGTTGATTTTTCGGAAATTTACAACCTTTGCGATACGAGGAGAAGCATTTTCAACTTCTTATCTGGAATTTGAAAAAAAAAACTTGGGCTGCATCGAGTCTACGGTGAGAGGAAAGAAGAAACGCAAAGTCAAAATATTTATAAACGGAAGAAGCGGATGTTAGCAAAAAATTATAAAGGAAGCAAAAAGAAAAAAACGTAATAGAGGATCCCGTACTACGTACTCATCATACTACGAGCAGTATCCAAATATTAGGGTACCAGATGTTGGATTAAAGAAAATGAAGAATAAACGCGAACTGTTCCTTGTGTGAATAAAATTGTGTGTCGGCGTTGAGAGTTAAAAAAAGAACAAACAAAAAAGGAAAAAAAAAAAAAAAAAAGGAACATCGACGATAATGTAAATAAACTAGAAGTGCGTTCGAGACTTTCCAAAGTCGTTTCGCTATCCGTTCCCATGTTATTTTCTTTTCTCGATCACTTTTTCTTTCCGTTTCGTACGATCCGCTCTCAGTCGCGGTCAAACCGGAAATCGATAGTTCACAGCAAAGTGGATAATGGAGAAACTGTTATGTAGAATTTAGTTTGTGTATAAAATTATCATTACTATTATTATTATTAATATTATATATATATACACATATATATATATAAATCTAATAAACGACCTACCTTACATATATACCAACATTCATCGTCATCGCAAGTGCGAGTACCCGGACCGTTTGCTCAGAGCATGAAACGCTCGATTTGTTCGTTTTTATAAAACTCAGTGGAAACGTCGTTGGCCGAGGAGAATCGAGCGATGACTTCCGATGAACGAGGATCGCCAGGATATCAAGGATATCAATGACAGTCCCGGGTGAGACCGGGTTGCGAATATCGATCGATACACGAGGGACAGTCACCTGTTTACGTCGTCCTCTTCTATTGACAGACACGATGATATACATATCATAACTTAAGATAAATTCGCAAACGAGGTTAGGATTGCGTGAGGTGGCGCGAAGGGAGTTTTGATCGATTCGCGTGATGCCGGGTGATGAGGGTTTAGCTCTGAACGAGACGAGTCGTCCCTGGTCGGGACGCGTCGGTTCGACGCGGGTTCGAGGTTTTCCCGGATGGATCCGCGTCAATGGGTATGAACGTGAGCGCGGAGTTCCTCAAGCGTGAGAAAAGGTTTGTCGCACAATTGGCAAACGTGGGCGTTCCCGTTGTGAACATCGAGATGTTCGGAGAGTTCGGCTTCCGTATTGAAGACTTGGTCGCATATGACGCAAGTGTGTTGCTCGTCGGGAACGTCGACGCCGCGTCTTTCCCATTCGGCGATCGCGACTTCCTCCTCGTGAGCCTGAACGTGAAGCATCAGTAGCATTTCCGAGTCGAAAGTTTCGTCGCACTGGTCGCAACCGTGCAAGTTTCTATTCTTGTCCCTGAGGGTTCTTTCGTCCTGGCGATCGACGATACTGATGAGATTCGGATTGTCGTCCTCGTCGTCGAAGAGGTGCTTCTCGACGTGGCTCTCGAGAGCGTCCTCGGAGCGCATAGATTCCCCGCAGATGGCGCACTGGTAGAGCTCTTTGTCGTTCGTCAAAGTTTCGTCCGGAGGTACGTCCTCGTCGTCGTCGTCGTCGTCGTCTTCCTCGTCGCTGATGTCGTCGCAGTGCTTCTGGAGATGATCCTTCAGTACTTCCTCGCCTTCGAAGATTTTGTCGCAAACGAAGCACGTGTAGGTGTCGCTGTTGGTCGGCGGTCCGGACGGGACGGTGACGGGACGCTTCGCGGTCTCCGAAGGGACGACTGGCGCGTTCTCGAGTTTCGGCGCTTCGGCCGCCTTTTTAATCGCTCGGTCCCTCTCCTCGTGGGACTCGAGGTGCTTCGCGAGGAGCTTGTCGCTGCGGAAGGTCGCGTCGCAAACGTGACACTTGCCGATCCTCGGAGAATTGCACACGTGCAGCCTGACGTAACGAGCTTCGACGATCTCGTGGCAACGCTTGCACCTCATCATCTTCGGCTTTACTTGCCGAATCGTAGTCACCGGGGCCGTCGCTTTGTGGGCAGAAAAGTGTATCTCGACTTCTCTTCGACTGCCGAAACTCTCGCCGCAAACGCCGCATATGTGCTTTATCCCGGAGTTGTTCAATGCCGCCGGATCGGGATTGGCGGGTTTGTCATCGGGGTGAACGATCTTCTCCGCGTTGGGAATGATCGCGTTCGGGGACTCGAGTTTCGGCGAGTCCATCGAGTTCGGCCGGGACGGAGACTCCTGGGGCTTGACTGGTTTGACCTTGAGTTTCGAACTCGGAGTTTCGTGCTTCCTGGTCGGCTCCTTGGGCTCGTCGGATCCCGCGTTGAACGGCGATCCGTCGTAATCGTTGTATTTCGCGGGCACGACGCTTTGTCTTTTTTCCAAAACGGGCTCGGCGTTGGCAGTGTTTTCCTTGACGCTGGACTCTTCGCAACGCTCGAGAAGCACTTTGGGCTGAAAGATCTTCGACTTCAAGGCGGCTTCGACGAATTCCCCGGTGAAGGTGTTGTTACCGCGATTCTCGCTGGAGGCTCTGTCCAACCTGCAAGTCTCGAGGTTCTTCTTTATCGATTTCTCGACGATCGTTTTCAGCTGCTGATCCAAAGACTGGTTGGACAGCTTGACGTCTTCTTCGAGCTTTCCAGGGGCTCCCGGTGAGCCCGCGTCGAGAGCTTTCGGCAATTTCGTTTCCACGAATTCCGCCAATTCGGACTGTACTCTCTGAAGGGCTTCGAGCTCGGTGCCCTCGACCTCGATGTTCAAACAACGCTCGAGGTACTTCCTCTCGCCGCTCTGGGCTGGTGACTTCGGAGAAACCCGTCGCAACTGCACCGCGTCTATTATGTCCGTGTTCCGTTGTTCCGGATTAGCGTCCTCGGTGCTCGGGGCTTTTGGCTCGGCGCCCTTCTTCGGCGATTGCGGCAGTGACACGGGGCTGAGACGATGGGGCTCCTGGAGAACCAGAGTCGAAGTCACGACGAAGGTCGCCTCGTCGATCGTCAACTCCAAACGGATCGAACGGGGAAGGGAATTGCCAGCCTCCGAGGTAGTAGACGGTTCCTGCGAAATTAAGGACGCAACGTTGAAGAATTGGAACGGAAAAGCACTCAACTGCCGATCGAAAGTACCTTGACGACGCTAGGCTCTGTATTTTTTTGTCCGACCTCCAGCCGCGGCTCTTCGACCTCCTTCTTCGCCTCGACTGTATTTTTATCCCTCCAGTCCCTATCCAGCTCGGTCCCAGGATCGGTCGTCGCCTCCTCCAAGTCCTTGCTCTCGAACGTCCTCAAACTCTTGACCACCCTTCTCTGGTTCTCCGCCGCTTTGTCCGCGTTGCTCTTGGCGCGTGCTTTTCGTACGGGCGATAATTGAGCCTCGTCCAAAGTCTCCGAGTCAGTGTCGGTCTCGTTTTCGCCCGTCGCGGCGAGCAGGGCTCTCTTGCGGGCTGCCCAGCGCTTCGTCGAGGCTTCCCTCCTCTCGGTGGTCTTGCCGCGTCTGCCCGCCGTTTGCTTCGTCGGCGAAGCCACCCGGCTCGGCTTCGTCGCGTTCTCCGTGGTTTCTTTCCGCTCGCTCGCCTCTGCGTTGTCGGAAATATTCCGCGACGCGACTTCCTCTTTATGATTTCCGTCGCTTTTGGTACCGCCCTCCTGTTAAAAAAAAAACCAGTTTTTTTACCAGAATTTTTTTACCAGCATTTTTACCAGAACGCAACAATGATTTCTTCCGGACCAAAAACATCGATCTAACCTTTGTCAAAGCGTCCGTCGACGGTAGCTCTTCTTTGTCCTGCGGTTTATCTACGTCTTCGCGCTTAGCTTCGGCTTCCGTCGCCGGTTCGCCCAGTTTGATTTTTTTCTGGAAAGAATACACGACGAATGATCGAAAGGTACGATTTTGCAAAGTATCGGAAAAAAGTTGCGACTCACGGTAGCGGCAATGTCCAGAGACGCCTCGTCGAGACTCTTCTCCGTGTGTTTCCGCTTGGCCGTGGAGGCCTGCGAACGAAGAGGGTAGGTATCAGAGAAGACGTTAGAATCGTCGCGCGTCATCGTGCATCCGTACTCACCGCGCTGTCCGGAAAAGCAGGCAGTCCGTGATATACTCGCAGCAACCTCTGGGACTGCAGGAACTGGTTCTTGAACGCGAACCACATGTCGATCTTGTAAAGGCATACGTGACAAATATACCGAGGCCAATTCTCTTCATCGTAAATCTGCGGGACGGGCCAAAAAAAATCCTAAATTGGATAACTTGGCAAGCGGCGAGAGAAAGAAGGAGGCGATGAGAAACAAAGGATCGGCGCCGATCCCAACCTCCGAACGATCGAAACTTGCGCCGATTGTTGTATCGGCTGAGAGTGTAGTGAAAAAAAAAAAAGAACGTACGTGCGTCGAGGTAGATTCCCCGAGAGCATAGATCTTCGGTTTGATGTCCTTGGAAAAGATGTCAATCATACAATCGTCTTCACCCAAGCATACGCGGCATTTATCAGCGAGGTTCGTGGATTTCCGTTGTTTTGGCATTTTCCCGGCTTCTTGTGCGCTCGCCGACCTCTCTCACCTACCCGCGTATTTTCGATCACGAGATTCTCTATGTAAGAAACTCTACTTGTATACATACGCGGACGCTAGCGCACGCGTGCATGCAGCTTTACGTATGCGTATATATTTATATATACGCTGATATTTATACGCGTTTGGGCATGCGCGATCGGGATGCACCTATGTGTGTGCATAGAGAGACCGTATAGCGCATCGGAGAGCGGAGCCTGAAGTTGGCCGCAGGTTTTTGAGAGTTTAAGGTTCGATCTCGCGACACGGTAAAAACTGTTCGAACCTCCGTGAAGTTGGCACCTTTGATGTGGTTTGAATCGAGGACCTCCGGTTTAATCTGTGATCCGTTTAGGGAAAGGAAGTTTGGATGGTTCGAATATCGATAAAATTCAAGGAAATATTTTATTTATTTAGAAATCCTTTTTAATTTCCATCGTCATTTATGGGTATTTGCGCCGGTCACTTTTGCTGCTGCACCGATTCACGGAGCGAAGCTCCGTCTTAAATATAATTCAAAATAGGCGGATCGTAGCGCCATATTGCCCTCTTTTCTTCGGTAGAGTGAAACAAAAAAAGAGATACATTTTTTCAAGTTCCAGACGTATCAATATCTTTCGTTCGCGTCGTGAATTTGGGCATTGGAAACCTCGGATTGTATCAGGAGAACGTGACTCCCGAGGAGGTAGAAGAAGCGACATCTCTAGTTACGGTATGGTTGCCGCGACGGCGCTGCCCGCGTCGGATCAGGATACCACGTGAAGTGAGCAGGTCTTTTCCGGTGGGTTAGTGCGCAACCGCCGGCACTTCGAGCACTTGTGTCTACCTCTCTGAATTTGTCGAGATGACCCTCGTGACCGTTACTTTTCGAACTTGTTGGTCGGCAATTGTTAGTTCGAAGTTTGCATCGGTCGCGTTCGGGTGTATGCGGTGAAGCAGTAGCGAAATTTTTTGGTAAAGTTGATTAATTATTATCGATTTCAACATATTTCGAATGTTTGATTGCTCAATCGAAGGCCAAGCCTTTTTCTGTAAATCAACTATGGCAATTTAAACGTTTGGCGGAAGTTGAAACGCGTTGAGTACGAGTTCGGGGCAAACGGGGGGATGACGCCACGGGACATCTTGGATGAGCATCTCGGGGGACTGCAGGTATGTTTGTCTCTCGTTTTATTCAATATGTTCGAGATTCACGATTATACAGTGCGATGCTACAAGTTAGTTTCGTTTTTACCTGTAAAAAGAAGACAAGAGCTATTTTCCAACCGAACGAGTTAAACGACGATGCTTGCCGAGCGAAGCAAATTAAACATGCTCGCGATAATCGTCGCGATCGATTCTATGCATGTACAAAGCGATCGTTCGAATTCCGATCATAAATTACCCTCTCACTGTCTCGTTCGAATTAACGTTTCACGCCGCACGATGAACGGGGGCGGGATTACTCCCGCGTTCATCGTTCGGCGTTAGACATATTGCATCGTTGCCGCGGGAGCTCTAAAAAAAAAAATGAGAATGATGCAATCTGCGTTTCGTGAGGAAGACGAGTCGCTGTCTCCATCTTGCGGAGCTAAAAGGCAGTCGAATTACAGTTCTATGGTTTTGGCACTTGGATACAAGATTCACGATTGCGCACTAGCGTTACGAAACTGGTATATGTTTCTTCGATAAAAAAAAAAGAACAAAAAAAAAAGACAAGAAACAACGAAAAATCAAATCGTCTTTCAGTATGGAGTTATGGATGCCTCTATTTTCCTTCGTGTAAATACTTAGACTAATACGTTACTGGACACTATTTTACGCCCCTCGCTATATTACACACCGTCTTCTTTTTCTTATTTTACTTTTTCACCTCTTCGTCATAATAAAGATTCGTCTCGAGAGACGCACACCCGCTTCTCCGTGTTCTCACGAAACACCCGAGAGAGAAAGAGAGAGCTTTAACGAAAAACACTTTATCGAAGTAAAGCGACGCAAAGCTACGAGAAATTGGCAGACATTTTGGGAGTTATACGAGTTACGTAATCACGTGATCTGTCGAGCGCGGAGGTGGGGAGAAACATCGTTTTTCCGTTGGGCGTTGAGGGAGGAAGTTCAGTACGGAATCGGTTCGCGGCGGTTTTCGATAAAACGGATCGCGCTTTCGGAAAAAAATGAAAAGTAGTGGAAAATCTCGTGAGACGTTATTGAAATGGCAGTGCTCGTAAGGTTCGAGGTTCGCGTATAATTGTAACGAGAATCCGTTGTTCGGGGCGCGCGTGTTCGATCGTTGCACGAAAGATGGTGCTGTAGTTCTCTGGCGGACATCTTGTTTCCGCGGCTCGCGTTCTTTCCGTTAGTGCACATCGGGACGCGTTCGGAAACGAAGGAAACGCCCTTTTTGAAGTGTTCGCGGTTCGAAACGACATCGATCAACTTGGCGAAAAATCTTTTTCGTTTCGGGACGTCGATTTTGGGTCTCCGAAGAGGGAGAGACGGGGACTCGAACGAAAGAGAGGTGAGTCAAACTAGACCGAAATCCGTGTGAACGGTTACGTCGCGATTGTTGGGCTTCTCAGCGGCGGCCATGTTGACTTCGACGAGTGTATCGACGCTATTAATCGGGCATCCCTTGAGAATTTTCTGAGCCGCCAGGCTCGTAAATTGGACTTGCATGTCGCTCAGACTCGGATAAGAGTAGAGATCGCCGCGGCTGACAGTTTTTTCGAGATTAGGCTCGGAGCCCTGAGGCGCTCTTCGTTGTTTAGCACTTTCGAGATTTTCGATGTAAACGTTGTTGAACGAGCCGCCGAAGCCGTCGAACGATTTCGTCGGCGAGGGTGGATTCGAAGCGATGTTGTTCTTCGATCCGGGACGCAACAAGTTCCGATAGCTCAGGGCGTCCTTCGACAGAGAGAGGCTCAGCTTTCGCGAATTGTTCATGGCGTCGTTAGTGTTTTTCGTCGTTATAGGCATATTGCCCGAAGGATTCTCGTTTACGAGGGAATTTTTGTCGACGTTAGTGCTGCCATCTATAAGATGAACTTGGCTGTTGTTTAAGCGATTCGTCAGTTTGAGCTTGTTCGCGGGTGCCTCGTCGTCGACTTTCGGCTTGTTTTCTTTGTCGGATTCCGCGAGGCTCGGCCGCGATTCTTTTCCGCTCGTGTACAACGACGACGGTCGCTCGAGTTTTGTTCCCGCCAAAGCTGAGGACAAACAACGTTCCCGAGGTAATCGTAACGAATTTCATATATTTCCAACTGAAAAATTAACAATTCGGCTGTGCGTTGAAAATACGAGACATCGTCGTAAGACGATGCTTCGCGTTACGTAACGTACCCCGGATTGGGCGGCCGTTGCGCGCGCTGCGCCATCTGCCGGGACGCTACCGTTTCAACGAGGTTAACTTTTTCGCGAAGCGTCACGACGAATAATGAAAAATATCGATTGTTGGATCAACATAAACCCACCTTTGGTACCCGCTTTCCATTCGTCCATTTTGCTGGCTTTTCGTATTTTATCTTCATCCCCGGTTTTCCCGTTCAAAAGTTTTTCATCCTCCATCCGCGATTTCTGAATCTTCTCGCTGACGAGCTCGCGTTCCTGTTTGTCCTGTTTCGTCTTCGATCCTTCCTTGTCCGCATTGGTCTGACCAGTCTTGGCGGTGCCGTTTTCGAAGGTGATGACCGAACGCATAGGCGAATTGTTCTGATGAACGTAAATCTTAGTGCCCGGCGAGCCGGATATGGTCGTAGTGCTAGAAGCGTTGGAGGCCAAGGTCACGCTGCTCTGGATCGCCCTAGGCAGCTGCTGCTGCTGCTGATCCTGCGGCGTACCGACCGGACTCAGATTCGTCGAGACTTGAAGCGTTATGGAATTTTGCGCTTCTTGAAGCGGCGTCAACGCCCCCTGCTGGATGACCTTGAGCGGCGATTGTACCCCGGTCGACTTGGATCCCTTCAGAGGCGAAGAGGACAGCTTGTTGTTCGATACCGATTTGCCGCTGGAATGGGTCGAGTGACCCGACGATGTCTTTTGAAGAATCTGTCGGTGATTTCAATGACCGTTAGAAATATCGTTGAAGCGCCGAACGCCGTTTCTCGCTATTAAAAATACTCTATTGTTGTGAGCATTAACGAATTTGCCTATTTCGTTTATCCGTTGATAAATAATGCTTTTAAACCCTTTCAGATCGTTGCGGCAGTTCGGTTACTCGAAAGAATTGGACGGTTTAGTTCCGATCGAATTTTCGGTCACCTTGTGCTGCGGAGAGCCATTGGCGGATTTAGCGCCGCTTCCGCTAGAATCGTGGCTCGGTCTCCTCGAGCCGTGCCTCGTGCTCGATCTGCCGAGGGTCGCGGTTTTCGCCGGACTGGGATTGGTCGCTCGTACCGAGCCGGAACTTCCGCCGCTTCGACTGGGCGACGAGTTGGTCGAATGTTTGCCGTTCTGTATCGGTCCTCGCGTCTGATAAGGCTCCTGATTGGCGCTCTGAGGCAGCACGGAGGCTCGGGACGTACATCTGCTGAGGCTCGAACACTTGGAACGAGGTAACGTTGAACACGGCGATCTGTGGCGTCTCGAGCTTCGGGGTGTCGAGTTTGCTAACAAACTCGAAGAATCACCGCTGGGCTGACGCCTGTGTCGTCTGGGCAATGTCGCCGAGCGAACCGAACTCGAGTCGTCCCAGACCTGAAAACTCGCTTGTGACCGGTCCAAACCTTCCAGCATCTGCAACGAACGTTTGCTCTATGAGTTTTCCAATTTTCCATCCGACCCCTCCTCTCCGTCTTGTTCCTTTCCGATCTTTGTGAAAATTCGGAAAATCATGAATTTCGTGACCTAATCGTAAAGTTTACCGATGGGCTTGCCGCTCTTGTTTGGGTCGCCACACTGTGCAAATGTACAACCCGTGGATTGAACCATTCCGTGGGTGGATACTGGGCGCTGAATGTACCCATCAACGGTGTACCCTTTCGTCTCGTGCTCCGTCGAAACAGCCTCGACAGGAGACCGATTTTTTCTGAAACGAGACCCGACAAACCTTGAGAAAGCGGGCAGAATTAAACTTCGAAATTGTTTCGGCGAATGCTAGATCGAGGATCGGGGAAAGGCTGGTTAAGACGGAAGATTTTAAAGATTAGCAATTTTCGTCTTATTTACTATTTCGGACTTGTTTAAATTTTATGCTCGTTACCGATCAATTTTCACTAATTCAATAATTCTTTTCCATCATCAATTGAATTTACTTCGATCTGTTTTAGATTATCCAAAAGAATCGAACAAAATTTTAATTAATCAATTTCTTCAAACGACGAAACAGTTTGCAATTCATTAAAATTTCACGAAATTTTCAATAATCAATCATTTCTTTTTTTAAAATTTATACGATTTTTCGATCAACGAATGGTTTATCCACCACCAAAAGAAACAGTCCTTTCCCCGATAATTCGAACTCACTGGTCGGACTGTGAGGCGTGCTGTCGGTGCTCGCGTACTCGGCGCTCGACGATGTATCGCTTCGATCCGGCCTTCGTGGCAGTGACCGTGAACTTCCGCTTCTGTGGAGGCGTCTCGCCGAGCCCCATAGTCGGAGGGAATGCCGCCTCTCGAGGCGTCCCGGTACCGATCTGCATCGCGCGAACAGCACCTTGTCGTTCGGGTTACCTGTAATTAAGCCACCAATATATTTATCACTACCGCTTTATTCGCGTTTTTTCGTTCTCTCGTATCGCCTTCTTCACGGCTATTATCTTACCCCGAATTGAGGATCACTTATCTTCATTTTCAATCAGTTATCGGTACAGTGTCGATTTTAATAGGTTATTACAAATTAATCGGTAATTTTTTAAATCGCGATCTTTTCGCAAAATTTTGCTTATATATATATAATTAAAATATTTTTCAATATATATATATATATTAGTAAAATATATTAAAAAATCGTAATTTTTCTACCGAATAATAGGAACCGAAATTTCAAAAAATGAGGAAAAAAAAGCTCCTCGTGTGGCGTAATTGTGGTAGAAAAAGGATGCTACACGAGGGGGCACGAGGAGTATCTCGGAACGCCTAAGGAGAGTTCGGGGCGTGAGAACAGACCTCGGTGAAAAAGTTGCGCCGAAGAATCGAGAATATCGAGCCAAGAGAATCAGAAAATTCCCCGGACAGATAGAAAGAAAGAGAAAGAGAGAAAGAGAGAAAGAGTGGGAGTGAGGTACGAAGGAAGAGGAAAAAGAGGGAGAGAAGATTATACAACGTGGTAGTCGTTGATCTTTGGCCTCTCTATGTGATCTCGACAGCGTGTAACGGTAGACAATGTCGTGAGCAATGGCTAATGTATCGTTGTACTAAACGCTCCTCCCCGGTCAAGTCTCTTCATACTCTACAATCATACCGCTCAAAACTATTTTCTCGTCCTTTTCCATACCGAAAAACGGATCGTTTGATCCTTTCTTATTTTTTCGCAAAATTTTTATTATTATTTTTAATAATAAAAATGTTCATGTAAAATCATGTAAAAATCAACAACAACAATAATAATCAAATAATCAAATAATCAAATAATAATAATAATAATAAATTATTAATTATAGAATAAATAATAATATGAAAAATGGCAAAAACGATTACCTCCGCAAATAACATCAGCGAGATTGGTCTGCACCGCCTGATGGGTGACGTTTCCATCCCTGAGCGTGAGCATCTCGCCGTGAACGAGGGCCATCGCCTCGTCGTTGCTCATTAGCATACCACCCTGTCCGCGACAGCCGGCCATTTCTCGAGAGTTCCTTCTCGAGCTACCGGAGTCTCGTCTGAGTCTTCTCGTTTCGGGTGTAACGACGAAGTATCCCTGGGAGGTGTGATAGATCTTTCGTTCCTGCATGAGCTTGGCGAGGGCGTCGTAAACGAGCTCTCGATTGGGCCGTTGCATCGTAGGAAACGCATTTCTCAAAGCTGATCTCAGAGTATCCAGAGTTGCCGCTTGCCTCTGGGAAGTTAGCTCGAGTATAGCCCAGCAAAGGGCTTCCGGCAGGGGCGTGAATTGACCTTGAGATACCGGCGCTACCAGACAATCCTCGATGTCGCCTGAAACGACGTTTCGATCTTTGAATCGTTATCGACGTGGACCAGGGATTTTTTTTTTGGTAAAAATCAAAATGTAAATTGATAAGATGGGTTTCATGTTTTTCGTGAATGAACTCGGTTTATCGAGGCTTGGAAATGTCTGTGGATTAAGCGAAGATTCTCCCAGTATAAAAATAATTCTTATCTTATTTTGCTGCTTGGCTTATCTTTGAATAATTAAGTAACACAGGAGACGTATTCCAGCACGCGCTTATTTGCACCAAGTCGCTTATTTCTACACAAGAGTATTTTAGGCAGTGCTAATCGTGTATATAAGCCAGGAAACTTCGGATCTAACGGAGTTTTAAGTGAAACCTCGTTGAAACTGAAGCACCATGCGGAAGCTCGTCATTTTTCTGTGCGCCGCGATCTTTACGGTGAGTGATATTTCAACAGATTTTTCATCAATACCAAAAAGTGTATTTTTTTCCATTATTTTAAAAATGATCTTTATCGTTGATTTTTAGACGTGTCATTGATGTTAACGATTGATGATTCTCGATTTCTCGATTAAAAAAAGAAAATGATTTTCTTATCGCGATCGAAGTTTTAATAATAAAATCGCGTTTCGATCGGTCGATGATTTTTCAGGGCGTTCAAACTTGGTCGGAAAGCAAGATAACGATTACCGCTGACGATTGTGTACAGACTATCGTCCATTTGAACGAGAGAGTCCATCTCGTCCATCCCAATTATCGTCGCACCTTTCCAGAGAATGTGAGGATAATATTTGGTCTATACTTGTCAAAAAAATATGCAACATCTCTCGATACGGTCTCACGAAAATCTCGAATTTTTGGCATACGCAAGGTCATTAATGAAGTTGAACGTCGAATGAGGATAAATCTAGAAGCGCTCATTCCAGAAGCGAGTACTCAAAGCTCGATCCAGGTTTATCGTCACGAACGTCGTACCTTGGGAAACCCATTGGTGCCGCTAAACTGCACCCAAGAGGTAAAAACTAGAAAATTCGGGTCACATTTTTATTTGCTTCGTATCTTATTATTTCTCATTTACGAAAAACACCTTTCGTCAAAATTCAAGTTTCTAAAAGATCGATTCTTTATTTCGGCGAACAGATGGCGTACAAAGTCGCCAAAGTTGTCTACGACGCCACAGAGACTCTGACAGTCACGAGACATGCCCTCCCAAAGGTACGTGTTATTAGTCAACTCAGAAAAAAAAAGTTTGAAAAAATGTATTTTTACTTCCGTTGGTCACCATCATGCGTTATAAAATCTTCATTAATGCGTATTTTCGATACGTGTTTATTTTTTAGCATCGTTTGAGCCGCTGGCCCTTTTCTCCTCCATTTGGACGATAAGATGGACAATTTTGTGATCCCGTTCATTTGATTTGACGTGAAGAATTTTTGTTAAAACTTCACGAAAATTTATCGAACGTTTATCATCGTAATAAAATGTTTCAATCGTTCGATTTTTCGTTTTTTTTTTCCTTTAAATAATTTGCAATAATCCAATAATATTATGACGATTTAAAGAGCTAAAATGGAAATTGGCAAAATCGCGAAATATCGAAAACAAAGTCAAACGTGAACCTTTCTAATCCGAATCCTCCGGGGCGAGATCAGCTCGCAATTCCATACCGCTGGAGTCCCTGGCTTCGAGTTTCAAATCTGTGTTGTTACGGACTGAAGTATCACCAGCGTTTCGTTCGCCGACACCGCTCTATCGGTATCGTTTTTCTCGATGTTCTATTATGATATGTATGAGGTATTCCAGGTGGAATTCCTAGCTATTTGGCCTTCACAAATTTTGTAATCAGCAGTTTCTTTTCGATACGGCGCCTGTAGGGAAAGCCACTTAGATCGGTGACTTCGATAAGAGCTTTTGTAGCTGACATTCGTTTGGGTTCGTTCGACAAGTTCATAGTTGGACATAAAATATGGTTGAGAAAAAATGTCTCGAAGAGTCTTCTCGATAAATCATTCCAACGATTCTTTTGAATGACAAACATTGATCGATACAGCGATAGCTCGAAATTTCGTAAATTCAGCCTCGAATATCCCGTATCTAAAGCGGTGGCCACTCGTGTCATTTTTTTCAATTTGTGGTCGAGAATTATAAAGCCGGACGTACAAGTGTTTCAATATCAATGTACAGTCGATATATAAGTACGAAAACTCGATTCTACATTGACGAGGATCGGTTTACCAATCGCGTGATAGCGATCTTTCAAACGTCCTTCTCGTATCTCGATGAAAAATCAAAGTCTCGTTTCCTTTCCACCAATAGTGGTTTTACAGATCCTTGTGATCCTCGTGATTTTTAATAACTTCGAAAATCGAGTCTCGAATCGGAACTTCATAATCGAATTCCGTCATCTCCTGGGTATCAGAATTTCCAGAATATTGCAAAAAAAATTCCAAAATGGAAAAAAACTCAACTCTACAGAATCTTATCAATTTTACGAGAAGTCTCGAGATTCAAGTAGTCACAGTCGTCGAATGGTCAGGCCATTAAATTTTTTTTCATCTCCAACGTTTTCCGACGACAACTGCTCATTTAGATAGACACATTTATTTTTTTTAGAGATGTTTTTTTTTGTTACCGAGGAAACGCGAGTTGATTTTCCTCAATGTTGAGTCGGTGATGATTTTTGCCCCGAATGAGTATTGAAATAACGAGAGGTTCGGGGAATGTGCGCCAAGTGTGAAAATCCAAATGATAAACCGCTTCTCTTTCGGTTCTCTCTTCCGTAATCCCGTTGGTGGTGGCGCTCCACCAACGGCGTTGTCTTTGGCCCTCCTCTTCTCTCTATCTATATTTATTTCCTCTCGACGCACAGCCATATTTTCAAGATAGATATCGATCGGCGTCGGGATTTCACACGCGGTGCGTCCGCTTGGAAACGAGACTCGGGCGTAACTTCGATACGTAGGGGAACAAACGAGTAAGACGTGGGGCAAGATGAAGCACAAAAGTCATTGCCCAGGACTTCCGGTGGCATTTCATGGGGTTATGGGGAACTGGCTTTCTCAATTATCAACGTTTTCATTGTTTTCATTCGAACAATGAAAATGATGTTTCGATAAAAAATATCGAAATTATTGCTATAAAAAAAAAACAACTAGAATCCACTATATTCCTTTTTTTCACTAAAAAAAACTTGGAAATATAAATTCGAAGGACACAGAGAAAATGAATGAAAAAACATTGAATAATTGAATTGCTCGTGGAGAATAAATCTCTGATCAGCAAACTCAGTTGTTTCTCGGGTTTGAAAGAGGGACGCGAGGATTGCTGAAATCCTGACAAGACTGGCGTATCTCACGGGAGTGTCTCGACGGACCGCCTCGCGGGTCGGAGGCGCCAATAGCCTAGGCGGATACAAACGCACACGCATCGAACCGTGGGCCACGAATAAATCTCCACAGAATTATATCGGCGGATAGTTATCCCTAAACTATAAACGTTTGCGAGTTCAAACACGAGGCTTTTCGTAACGAAGCGTACACTTTCTCGGGTTCGATCTTCATTTCCGTTAGGGAAAAAAAATCAATTTTGGAATTTGTAAATCGCGTTTATTCCAAGCGTTTGAAAATCGCTCTAATTTTTTATAAAAAATTTGTTTAAATTGAATTTTAATTGAAATTCGATTAAAATTCCGTTTTTGATCGAAGTCAGGATTCAATGTGATTTTTCTCGATACCGAAAGCCGAAAATGGAAAAAACGAGAAATGATTTTCCATAAGGGGAAATCAAAGTCCGCGCCAATCGATACGAAATGCCCCATGGAAGGTAAAGCGACTCGGATATCGCTTACCTATAGACATTGGTACATTATATATTGCATATAATGGGTTGGCGTATCTTATAAATTACGTATACATCTCGGAGCAATAAACACAAGACGTGGAAGGTGTGGAGAGATCGCGTCTCGAGACGCGTCCGGGAGTTGTTCCGAGGCATAGGAATCGCTTCGTGTATTAGTTTGCTCTCTCGTTTCGTTCCCGCTCCCGCGTCCTCTCGAACGAGAGAAATAACACTCCGAGGCCTCTTCTCCCTCTTCCCTCGATCCTATAACTCTTCTATTGGGTATTCGCACGCGATAAATCTCGTTCTGTAATAATTAATTGAGACGTCGGTACACGCTCGTGGCCAACATTCGAGAGTGCATTTTCACGGCGCAACCTTACTCGCGCGTACACGTATCAGTGAATACGGGTTGGCTTTCGAGGCCTTCAGTCAGGAGGTGTGGAAAGTCTTTCGAGTGAGACGACCGGATTTTACGTTTTTTTCTATTTTCCCGAGTCAAAGACACCATCTTAGTAGTGCTCTTGAGACGGGATGAAGAAATAACCTAAAAATCATGGTTTTCAATAAACAATTGTAGTCCGAATCCAATGTCCCTCAGTTCGGGAAAAGATATGTACTTTCAGCAAAGGCAACGCCCTTGGGGAAGACTATGGATTTTTATGTCCCAGGAACTAACCTGACGACCCGGAGAACCTGGGGGGATAATCGTATATACGAAAAACTCGTATCTGTAGAAAGGGAGTTGGAAGCCCCCGTACAAATATCGTTCGACGAAGTTCTCAAAATTCTGGAGGTACGACGAGCCCGTCGGATACGTGTCTCGAATACGAAAAAAAAACGTCGACGTTCCTCGCGAATTGAACAGGAAGGGTGTACTTGATCGATACGGAATGAACACGACAAAGGAATTCCATTTTTTTCTTCCTTTCTGCATTCAATCTCGTTTCACCTTTCGGTTTGGGTTCGTTTCGAATTTTTTTTTCGAGGCCTGAAAAATGGCTTTTCGAATGGAAAATAAAAATCCTAATGAATTTTTGTTGTCGTCGAATAGAAGAAATTCTAATAGAAATCGTGCCCGAGCATTTCACAGCCTTTTCGCAGATGCATTTTAATCCCTTCGACCCTTTTAGGTACGAGAAAGGGGACATCGAAACACCGTGAAATTGGCCCGTTGGGGTTCTCCTCAATCGTACAGCGAGCTCGTTTCCACTCGGAAAATGTAACAAAGCAGGTTCATATTTATGCGCACGTGCAGTAGTGAGGGGGCAAAAGTTAATCGATACGAATTTCATCGTATTTGATCCATTTCCCCTCGTGACTAAAATCTCCACATCTGTCAAAATCGCAATTTCGTTGATCAAATTTGCCTAATTCCACATCGAGTCCTTCCATTCTGAAAATTCAGTGTAAACTTGAAAATTGAATATTAAATTTATGGAATTTTTTGCGGTACAAAAAATGTGGAAGGGAAATTTGAAAATAGTCGATTGGATACGAAATGGTGTATAGATAAGGTGGATTCGCCGGGCAGAAGTTGACGCGATGGGCTGCGTTCTGAGCTACCCGTATGTGCGGTCGTTCGTTATTTTTCTTGGGCGGCGTATGTGTGCGTCCCGGTATGACGAATGTCTTTCATCCGTATATGGGCTTCGTCCCTTTTATTTGTGCCGCGCCTGCTGTTCTCGTATACATCGGGGACCCTCTGTGTTCCAGCCAATTAACGATCAATGCAACTTGTTCGCTCGACACCCCGGCGACTCTGTGCGAGCTTCCCCATAGATATGAGTGACGCTGACAGCGATCCCGTACCCACCGCAAAGTACCACAAAGGGAGAATCGCCTTTTGAATTATATCGTACGATATGTGCTTTGGTACAGGCAATTCCACGTTGAATTCGCTAGACTCAAACTCAATTCTTTCTTTCCTTCGATTCGAGAATGGAATTTTTAGAAGATTTTTAGAAAATCTATTTAGAAGATCGAAAATATTGGCAAAAAAAAAAAAATTATTTGGGAGACTATTGGGAAATGCATTCAAGAACGAAGAAGTCACCCTCGAAGACCTCGTCTTCTCGTATTTCTTCTCTCCTTTTATTCGTATTTTTGTCTCGTTTCGTATCATAAATGTCGGGGAGCGAGCTGGCCTCGGTTGAATATCAGCGATGCATTTCGTCCGAGTAATGATACCTGACAGGCTTTACGACCCCCGGTGAATTCTATTCGAATTCCTCGATGTGTAGCAACTGCGAAAACTAAAGGAGGAGAGTGAGTGGATACACCTGGAATTATCAACGTTTCCTAATGTCGCGAGCCATCAAACTATCCCTCAGGAATTCCTGATCATTCGTGTCGATAAACGGAAAATGGAACGCGTTAAATTTGATGTGGCGAATGTCATTTTTCTCGATTTTCTTCTGGCCCTATTTCCGTCTGTCTTCACTTGGCCCTTTTCGCCCCCAGACCTTTTCTCGTTCTCGTTTCCACTATAAAATGAAAAGCAGGGGGGTGAGGGGGGGGGGGGGATTACGGTTTTATAGGGTTGGGTCATTTGTATGCGAGGAAGATCATAAGCAGGGAGTGTTTTGTGGCCGAGTGGCCGAAGGGGTAATAAAGACATTCCGCTCTCTCGGCAATTTGAATATGTATCGAGGTTCTTTCGGAGAGGAGATATAAAATATAGATAATACAGATATCAATTTTTGATTTTCTTATTTTTTCCACTTTACTGCGCAAACGTTTGGAAAAGTCGTAAAAAAAAGTGTAAATCGTTTGTACGTAGTACGTATCGTACTTTCTAAAATAAGTACGAGGATTTGTTTTTTAGCGGGATGGGAAAAAGGTATAGCTGGTTGAGAGGTGTTGTGCCACGCGTATGTGGAATACAGCGTATAGATATCCCACGTTCGAATACGCTGCATTTCCTGCGTAACTCGGCGAGGAGCGGCCCACCCACGCGTCTGCTCCGAGGAATATCATTCCCAATGGGAGAGCGATACGAAACGAGGACCACGAACGCGTGGGGTGACCGCCAGACCAGAAGACTGACTCTTGATGGGAAGAGCAGGTGCGCAACGGATGCGCGTCATTCCGCCAATTTTTCACGAAACGTTCGATCTGTCAAAATCTTCGATTTTTTAAACTCGTTCAAAAGCCCCTTGGAATATTTTTGTGATTAGCGAATAATTATTATCACGTATTTGTCGAATTAGAAAAAAGACGGAATCAATGATAAATTTATGTACGTATAGAAATCCTTCGATCGCCTGATTGATGTGGATAATTTATGACTCGATTCATTGATCGATTCAATTACGAAAGAAACGAGTTCCCGAGCATTTTGTCCTTTAGGAAAAAAAAAAATAGGGTGATTGTTTTCGCTCTCGTAGAATGACAAATTTACCAAATAATCAATTTATCACGATTGATAACTTGAAATACTACATTCACCCGAGTTAAAACAAAAAAAACATCGAGGAGAGTTTAAAGCTGCAACGTGCATTGCCAGTGATAATAATAGCTCGGGTTCCATACAGCTGATTAACTGTCGTTCGTTAACGCGAGTCTTATCTTTTTTCAATTATTTATTTTTATCTATTTTTTTCTCATTTTCTCACACAGCTGGCCAGCTGTCAAATTATTGCGTCAGTTGCGCAACCCGTCACGCGGTGACACTATCAAATCTCGGGAGACCAGGAAAGGTGGGAAGAGGATAAGAAGAGAAATGAAAATGAATTGATAATGAGGTGGAAAGAGAGAGAGAGACACGATTCTGCTCGATCGATCGATACAGTCTCAAAAAAAATGTTTTATCCCTTTCTCTCTCTAGCTCCCCATAGTATTCGAAAAGCCACGAGGACGTGTACCTGTCGACGAGATCGACACCCCGTGGCTACGTACCGCCGAACAGTCAAACCGATTGATCCGATCGATTGCGCAGTAATTAATCGGGAAATATATCGAGGCTAGCGAGACTAGCGACACGTTACAGTTTTATCGATTTTTTCAGTATGCGTGTACACTCAGGGGGTGTCGACTTTCCAAGTGGCGGTTCATTCACGTTTCTATTTTTCGTTACTTTTCGGTACTTTATTTTTTACCTCAAAATCAATGTTCCACTTTCCGATGAGTCATCCCGAGTCAACTATTAAATTTCGTATTAACAGATTTTGTTATTTAAAAATTTCAATAACGGATACGATTTATCGATAGAAGAGGAATATTAGGCTTGATTTTGAACGAAATAAAATATTGAGGAATTTAGTAGGTAGGAACGATTGTTGGAGTGAATAGGTTGGTCCAAGCCCAGAGTTCGTTATACCCGAAGGAGTTATTTAATCGCAACGACGCGTAAGATTTATCGAATCGAATTCTCTCCGCCTCCCTTGTCCGAGTATCCGAGTGCGTGAACACTCCGACGAGAAATTGTCGTCCGGCTCGTGTTTTAGCGCAAATGAACTTTATTTTTCATGGGAAAAAAGGACAAGAGAACTCGGGAGGAAATTTAAGCACGACACGGAGCATAAATACGTCCGGGCCGTGGTACACATATCGATGTTTTATAAGCCAGGTAATTCGGACTCGGATAAAGCGTGATACTCTCGCGTGGGAGACTCGAACGAGAAGAAGTCTATGAGTTGCACAATTTTCACGAATCTCTCTGCCGATCGAGCCCGACTTAGTTATTCGTACTTGGAACATGTCTGTCTCTGTATGTGTGTTTATTTAAAAGAGCGAAAGGATAAGGCAAGAGTGAATAATCGAGCAAAGCCACGCCCAAGCTTGCTGAACTGGAGAATGATCGTTACTTATGCATAGACGTTTACTCGTACGCTAGTGCATACATCAACGTGTGAAAAGTTTGCTCATTCGAAACCAACGATCTTCTTAGGGGGTCCTTTGCTTTCGTCTACCCTTCATATTTCACCTCTATAAAATGTGCTGCGAATTACCAGACAAATTCGCACCCCGAGTGCTCGCAAAGCATTCGTTGATCGTGCTTGACGATGATTTTTATCGATCTTGTGGAAACCTTTCGATAGACTAAAAAAAAACATTTACGGATTTTTTTAAATACTAGAAAATTGGGAACTCAACGTAAAGATTCGAGAGCTTTTTATTGATTTATTTATGAATTTACAATTTGATTTTTCGTTTTACGAAAACATGAAAATTGTTTTTTTAAAAAGATCGGAAGATCGAGGAATTTCAAATGGAATTAAAATACGACTTTGCGAGGCGAGTCCATTGGAAAGTGGAATCCTCGTGGGACGAAAAATTGATTGTCGATTTCGGGAAAGTAGCGATTGCCGAAACGTCTCATTTGAATACGTAATTGAGAAGAAATGCCTTCTTCCGCTTCGATCTTCGGATCTCGTTCACCTTCCGTCTCTCTTTCCTCGTCCTCTGCCTTTTCCTTTCTTTTTTCTCCTCGTTTTAACGAGAGAGAGAGAGAGACAGCTCGGCGAGAAACGATCCGGTCGATCGGGAAACTCTTGCGCGAAGCTATAACTCAGCCTTCTTCCTGCTTCCATCTCTCTTATTCACCCGCTTGACAATATACACGTACTTTATACGTATATCCATCGACGTGAAAGTATGCAATCAAAATCTGTCGCATCGCGACGAAAAGAAGAAGTCTCGTCTCCTCGGGGCGTACCTGTGTATCTCGAGAAATTTCAGGCCGCTCCGATTTGCCTCGTTCAATTTCTAACCTCAACTATTTTTTTTTTACATTTCCGTATTACCTTTCGAAGTCAATTTTTTAAAACGAAATTTCACGAATAAAAAAACGTCAAAAGGGTTTTTCAATTTTATCGAAATTATTTATTTCGAAAATAAACCTGATTTCTTATTTGGCATTGTATTCTAACCCCTTAAGGTTCGAGCGATTCCTCGAGTTTGCATGTTTCGTTATTCGAACGTTACTTTTCACGATTAAAGTGGAAATAAAAGGTAATTGATTTCGAGTTCGAGGCTCGAAGAAATTGCTATGGGATCGAGGAAAGCGTACGTTTGATGAAAAGTGTACGATTTCCAGATGTTTTACGTATTTCCGTTACCTTTTTATTCATTTTTACCGCCACGTTCGTGGCACTGGCATTTTTATTCCCGCCGCGATTCCCCATAATGTCTGTTATCGTGAAAATATTCGATCGTGTTTGAATTGCATAGCGGATCATGTGCACACATTCCCTCGTAGCCGCTTGAAAATGAGATACGCGATGAGTACGAGGTTCGACATTGATCTCTCCCCCTCTCCCCTCCCCCAGCCTTGACCATCTAGCCGCTCACATTTTTGCATCGCCGCTCAAACAAAGTGCCAGGAAACGGCAGGTGCATCGATCACTTCGTACTATCGTGTATGGAACCGCGCGATAATAAATACGTTCTCGTACAGTCGAATCTTTCGTAAAATCCTGATCCGCGTTTATTCATTATGGACAAATTATAAAAATAGATTTTTTCGACATATCTATTTTATTTATATTTTATTTCTTATTTTTCCATTTTTAAATATACTATAATAAAAATAAGTAAATAAATCGCGTTTTCAGGAGGGCACAGGGAAACTGGAAAATCTTGGTAATAGATGTACGAATAAATATCCAACCGATTTTTGGAGAAAAAAAAAACAAGTTTGTGGGATACTCGCAGTGAGATCTTGATCGTGAAAAATCCGAGTTGGGGACTTTACGGGAGTTTCGACTGTGATCTAGCTATTCGGAATGGTAAAAAGGAAAAAAGGAGCAAATCTCGTATAGCAGAAACGGTTGCGGAAGCGCAGCACTCTAATTGTAATTGACTCGATAGTAGGAGTAATCAGGCGAAACAAACAAATTGTTAAGTAGCACGCTCGTCGGTAAAATCGATAAAGGCGAGATAAAGCCAAAAGATAAAAGCGATGAATCTCCGTATGACGTTAAAGAAACGTTGGGAGAAAGGATCCGGAGCTGAGAGAGAGAAAGAGGAGCTCGTCTCCGCACAGAGTCAGGGATATCGAGTCTCGAAATAGAAAGAGAGCTCACCGGAATCACGCCTCGAATTTGCATAGAACAACGATCGAGCGAACGGGAGATCGATTTTCCCTCCTCTATTTTTCCTCGCTTCCTTTTTTGCCGATTTCTTTTATTCCTCTTTCGCCCCGGTTAAGATCGCGGCAAGTCGAGGGGACCGGGATGGATTCAAAGGTCGTCCTGTGTTACGAGAGAAGCGATTTAAAGTGTTCACCGAGTCGCGGTCTTTGCCATTTCCCATGAACGTTACCATAAGACCCGAGTCGATCCATATAAAACCGGGTGGAGGTCTCGTGAATCGAACGAGAACTACGACCACGATTGATCACTGCGATAAGGGAATCTAATGCCTCTTTCGATCCGAATACTTCTTGCTTTACTTTCGCACGTTTCTTTGCTGTTTAACCCCGTTTTTTTCTCCTCTTTCCTCTTTTACCCTTTTCTCGTCTTCCATCCTTCGTATCTGTTTTGCACAATGAGCTCGATCGTGCTTTATTGTATGGTGGACTGTGCTGGATTAAAGCAACCAATCAGCTTGCGTCGGTCAATTCTCCATTTCTAGAGAAAAATGGCAAAAAAATATTCTAGAAAAGCTTTTTTGCATTTTCCCAGTCTAATTTTGGACTTTCGGCAAAAAATCCGGCAGATTCGTAATCAGCGCAAAATTTCCGATCAAATACACCCTTTTAATACTTTTAAAACGGAAAAAAAATTTTTCGACCTCCCCGGGCCACTTTGCCAGAATCTTAAAAATCGCGATATTTCAAAAGGTCGTAGAACAA
>JAPYZJ010000901.1:0-57229 GCA_030522765.1 Ophioninae sp. B BG-2022a
GTATATAGTTTCAATAATTTCTTTGTAAATATCATTTTTAGGTGGGGACGCAGTGACGGGGACAGCCAGGGGACTGTATTTTTAGAGCTTCTATCACTTTAAGAAAACAACTTTGAACAGTTATGGTTCTGAAAACAAAGGGCCTGTAAAGTTTTGAGATTAAAGTTTCATCAGGAGTGATTATTTTATAAATAATTAAAAGACTTTTTGAAAAAATCGGTCGGGACAGCCGATTACAAGGTTACAGAGAATTACCCATATTACGATTTTTATGGTTCATATGAATGAAAGATGTAGTCAGGCACTTTCGTAATTACATAGGCATTTTTTAAATAACTATTGTAACGAGATATTAATAGCCATTTTTTGAATAAACAAACTTTAATAGTTATATGTAAATGATAAATCAATAAAATGAAAGATGATAAATAAAATTGTGCAGATAAAATAATAATTGGGATATAATCCTCGTAACGAGACGAGGATCGTAGAGTGATGTTGAAACAACGGAAAATTTCGATGTTCATGAAATGCCAAATCTGAAGGGCGTTCGGTGACGCGGTCTTAACGTCAATCCGATATTCCTGCAAAGCCTATTGTCGTTGCTGGATATTATAATTGGCGTACGTAAAGAACTCGTATCGCGAAATGGAAAAATAATCTTCCCCGAGTGTCGCACGTATTTCAAATACGTATGAGTGGGCCGCGATAACCCCGAGGGAACTTTGTTATAGTCCGGTACGTAATGCGCGAATATGTGGACCAATTGCTCCGAGAGCATTTTCCACCGCGAGTTTCACGAAAAACACATGTGCAATCCGGGAATTCGTGGAAATCAGATAATTTATTCGCACGCAGTATTGCTGAAAAATATTGAATATTTAAAATATTTTAAACATTAAAAGCATTTAAAACATTAAACATTATATTATATATATTTTAAACGTTTAAAACATTAAAAACATTAAACATACTAAATATTAATATAAGAATATTAAATATCATAAATATTAATACAAAAATATAAAATATTTTCAAAAATTCAAAACGTTAAAAAACATTAAAAAACTGTGAACTATCCGGACAAAAAATCGAGTACCTCGGAGAAAAAAAAATAGTACGCCGATTTACCAACGGGATTTTTAAGCGAACAAACCCCGCTTCAATTTACTTATTCATTTTTATTTTTGCGATTTTTCTTGTATCAAGGTTGTTTTTTTCACTTATTTATTTATTTTATATAGCATTTTTATTTATTATTTCTTTTTAGCATTAAACAAAAATTATACTACAAAGATATGTAATAATAAATCATGAAAACAAAATATGAAATGTTGCATTATGCAAAAAAAAAAAACAACTGTACGATTAAATAATCTGCGGAAATATTCGTTTTGTCGAGGATTACGAGAGTAGCGAGTTGGGTAAATATATTTTTAAGTCATACGCAGACGAATCGAGAGATATTCGAGGAGAAGTAATTTTGTTTGTGGTGGTCGATGTGCTTCGAACGGCGGTGACCGCGCGGTATGTGTTGCCCACCGAGCAATTGCATCCGTCCGCCCGTATGACAAGTACGGCCCCCGATTGAATTCCGGATCGCGATTATATCGCACAATTCATCCGGTGGACTTCGTCATCAATTTTCTTTATATTTCATTTCCAGTTTTTTTTAATTTTGTTTGATGAAGACCAAGTCTCTAAACGTCACAAACAGATAAAAACTGTGGAAATTCCAACACGAAAAAATAAGTGCACAAAAAATCATTGTAGGAGACAAAAATCCGATAAAAAGTAAATAACTCATGAAAAAAAAAATAATAATTTTACTAAAAGCACTTTTGTTTCAGTAGAATTATTATTCTCTTTTCGTAGAAGTATTTTTTTGTTGAATTATTATTTTTTGATCTTTTTTTGTTGTACAATTACACTAAAAAAAATATGTAGACTAAAAAATAATGATTTATACAAAAAAAAGAAGAATTCCACCAAAAATATGTTTCTTTTGGTAGAATTTTGTTTTTATGAACAATTTTCGATCAATTTTTCTGTCATTTGCGTTTTGTGTGTAATAAAGTAATAATAGTGATGAAGTATAATTTAATCGACTTAGCATAAAATAATAATCGATATTGACTGAAGCAACAATAATAAAGTTTTCTTTTTATTTGACAGTTCTTACACAAACGATCAATAATTCTAATAATCAATTACTCTTCAACGTGGAGAATTAATAATCAATATCCTGTCAATATGAAAAAATAATAATCAATTACTTATAAATATAAAAAATTAACCGTTATTTCGATGACGAACGAACGATGAATAATTCATAATAAAATACAAAATTTTTGTATTTTGTATTTTGTATTTTTGTATTTCGTATTTTGTATTTTTGTATTTTTGTATTTTGTATTTTTTTATAAATATAAAATACTAGTTTACGTTAGACGAGTTTCTCATTGAAAACTTATTTTTCATCAAGGTCATCGTCCTCCGGGGCATTTCAATATCAAGAAGTTTTATCAGTTCGCGATAGTCATGAACGAGGAAAAAATATGGACGGATGACCCGAAAACGTCTCATTTGTTTTTCAGGAATGACGAGGCGCACGGGGAGATTAGGTCGAAGGAAAGGAAAAGCGAGGGCGTGATTACCGAGGGAAAAATTCATGAGGAATTGGTTGGTACGCGAGGATTTCAATATGCGAAGAACGGTTACGCATATAACCATAAAATGAGGTCAAAGGTTCGGGTTGGTCGTTCGAACGATAAGAGACCCGCACGAACGAACACACTCGTACTTTTCGAGTGGGAGTCCACGCTTGGTCTAGTGCGAAACGAGTGCGTGGACGGGAGAGACCTTTTCAAATTCAACAGTCGATTACGTAGAGATCTCGGCTCGACTCGTTCCGCGGGCATCTCAATCGTTGAACGTTCGGTGATCGTCCTTCCGACCTTCAAGATTAGCCAAGCCAGTCCAATGCCGGCGATGAAAACGTCTAATTACTTTTTTCGTTCGTACGTCCGCGAACGTTGACACACGAGTTGCGGACGAAATTCAGTGTCTCGCTCGAAAGCGAAAATATCAACGAAGAAAAAATGCATTTCCAAAAGTGAGTTCAAGCGTAACGGAAATAAGCAGCGTGTGAGTGTTTTGTTGTTGTTTTTTTTTTGGAGGGGGTTTTTCTTCAAGTGCGAACTCAATTTTTTAGCGAAAAACTCTCATTGAATTTTGAAAAAAATTACACTCTAAAAATGGTTTTTTCAAATATTTCCATAGATTCCATTTAATATTTCGATTTCCATCCATAGTTTAAAAATGTATTGTAAAATAAAATAATGTTGGACCGACTATAATAATAATAATTGTTTTTGTAATTTTAGTATTAATATTACTACAATTACTATATACTATATAATGTATTATATTATATTGAATACTAGTCTTCTATATATTATATATTATATAATACATTGCAAAAACAATTAACATTATTTTTGTCGGTACGTTGTTTTCTTATTTTGTTATTACACCAGTATGACGTAAAATTAGATTTTTGTAGCGTTCATTATTACAATCGCTAATTATAGAATAATAATAATAATAATGTATTATATAATACATAATATATTGAAGAATAGTATTCAATACAATATAATACATTATATATTATATAATAATTTTAGTAATATCAATAGTAACATTACAAAAACAACTATTATTATTATTGTCGGTCCAACATTTTCTTATTTTACAATACATTTTCAAACGGCGACATAATATTAATTATATACATAATTCCATTATAAAATAATAGTCGAATAATAATAATAATAATAATAATAATAACAATAAAGTTTATAATTCGCATTATGTGATGATAAATATTATGATCAGTGTATCACAAAAACTGCGATACTAATACCAACGAAAAAAATGATAATAAGTATAGCTAACTAATGATGTCGAAAACAATGATAGTGTCGATCAAAACAACGCAGCTGACACGCGCAGCCAACAGTCGGCGGCTTCGACACTTGTAAAATGCGCAGCATCACGATCTGCACTACGCGAAAAATACGAAAGCGGATGAGGAGACGGAGGAGGAGGGGGTAATACTCGACGTGCAACGATATACTTCCTAGTTCATGTTACGAGAATGAGAGGACGAATTTAAGCGGCACGTGTGTAGTTCTTGTAGTTGCAATCACGATCTGATATTTTCCTCTCTCTCGCTCGTTTGCGGTTTTCGGTTATTTTAGGTTATTTGCGCTGCGTTTTTTTTTATTTATTTAGGTTAAAATTGTGTTTTTTGGTTATTTTAGGTTATATTCGCTTTTTTAAATTATATTTCGTTAGAATCGCGTTCTTTGGTTATTTTTGGTAAAAATTACGTTTTTTTTTGTTATTTTAGGTTATATTCGCGTTTTTTAATTATTTCTTTGTTAAAATTACGTTTTTTTTGTTATTGTAGGTTATATTTGGGTTTTTTGGTTATGCTAGGTCATATTTGCGATTTTTAGTTATGTTAACTGACGTTTACGTTTCTTCATTATTTTTTGTTAAAATTGCATTATTTTGGTTATTTTTGTTATATTATTATTTAATTATTATTTTGTTAAACTTTATCTTCATTTTTTCAGTTTTTGTTTTATCTTTAGTTGCACGGAAGATTTTAACTAAGGCATAATAAAATCTATCATTATCTTACTCTCTCTCTTTCTCTGAGCTTATCACTTTTTCTTCTACTTCGCTTTCATCCTTTCCCTCGTCCAATCTTCCTTCTTATGGGGCCACACTGACGCGGTCTTCCAAAAGCACGCTTTTTCTTGCGTCCTGGTTCGAAAATAATTTGAGCCAAAATTGATTTTGGCTCGAAGCAGAAATTACCCAATTGGGTGAAAACCGGAGGAATTCGGTGTTTTATTGTTTCATCGAAATTCGGTGTTCAGAAAAGTTCGTTGTGTCATAATCATAAAAATCATGTCCGTTGTGTCATACAGCGTAATTTTGCGAACTTTATTTTGGAATGCGATGTTTAGAGGGGTGATCAAGTCAGGATTGTGGATAAGAATCAATCGTAATCTCGCAGAGTTTGAGTATTTTCTTTATTGAAAAGTGTCGATAAACAATGGAGTTATTATTATCTAAACAAGGTAAAAAATGTCGTGAAGATTAATCTGCGAGAAGAGAATTTCATATTTCGACGTAAAGAGAAAAAACCATTTTAATAGTTTCCAAGCTCGTTCGGGACTGAGCTTCTTCTCTTAGTTGGATAAATGCCGAAAATCCCAAATCGATAATCCAAATCTTGAAGTTCGAGTTGCCTTCGATAATTACCATGTCTTGTAAATTCCCAAAATCCTCCATTATCGAAGTACGAAGTTCAAGTAAAATTGGGATGGAGTATAACACCCGAAACAGGATTGACGAAAAGCCTCAAAATTCCGAATTTGAATATTCCCACACTACAAATTTCGTAAATCTCATGCCAGCAAAAGGTTACACAGTAGACTGTAAATGCTCTTTATAATTTATAGGTAGTCCACTGTGGAAGCTTTTGCTGGCATAAACTTTACGAAATTTGTAGTTTCGGAATATTCAAATTTGGAATTTTGAGCTTTCTGGTCAATTGAATTTCGCAATGTGCCAGAATCAATTTTCTATCCGTACACAAATGTTATAAAGAATTTTCAACGTCGAGTCGTAACTTCACGATTGTTCAAATTCAATGTCAATTTTTAGTTAGTTTTTCCAGTGAAAATCGACAACCAGATACCGTTATCTTTGACTGATCGCGTACGCGCGTTCCCAGAAGCAGAATATTACGAGTGGATGAAGATACCGCGGAATCATGGGGTCACGCGATAGAAACTGTTACAACATCAAAAGATAAAGCTTTTCAAAAAAAAAGTATATAGGAAAACCAAACCTCCACGAAAAGCCTGAAAACCCCATCAATATCCAGAAATCATCGAAATATCCCTTTCGAAAATTAATGAACACCCCACGTAATTAAACACAATTTTTAAAAGTGGATACGCTCGTATCCCTCGTTAATACCGAAGCATCGCAGTTTGTATCGTTTGCTATATATATATGTTCATTTTCAAAGCTTTCGTTCAATCAGTTCTCAAATTCCGCCGTGCACGCTCTTGTCGAACAGTATTTCGACCGTCGTACACAAATCCCGAAGGCAAATGGCCCAACGCTGGAATGCAGTTGCAGCGCTGACTCGTTGCCCCGCTCGCGTCGTCGTCGTTTCTTCCACGGCGAAGAGTAACGCCTAGAAAGGCTCCCCTCCGTGGAGAATTGCGCGGAGGCCGTCGCGAAGACGCGGGCGGTCTAGAAATATAACGGCGAAAGAGTACCGGCGTGGGGCGAACGATAACAGGCAGTGGGCAAAACTTGTTTCCCTCTCTCTCTTTCTCGTCCCTAACTCTTCTTCTTATACACGTTTATCGGTCTCTCTCCCTCTCTCTGTCCCTCTCAATAATTATTCCGTGTTTACTCGTACTAGCGAAAGCATCGTACGCGCTTGAACCGCCAGGAAAATTGGGTACGGTAAGCCCTCGAGAGGAGGTGGGGCTTCGTCGGGCGAAATCTTCTTCATCCCGTGCGACAACAATTCTCGGTGAACAGAACAGCTCGGATACGATCGCGACAGGAAACTGAGTGATCTCGTAGATATTTCACGCGAGCGCGCGAGCGACGAACGCGAACTTCGGTACGTGTCGCTGCGGAACGAGAAATGGCCGACCCTGGACAAACGAGAAGTTACGAGCTCGCATTCTCGCTCGTCTGCCTCGTTGCATTGTTCGGTGAGTTACCGACCGTCGGTCACTCCGCTTCCCTGACTATCTTCGCGTCGTTGTCGCCCCAACGCTTCCACCACACGTCCCGGCCGTCCGCGAAACCGAACGCTTCTCCGCCTCTCGCTCGTGTGTACATTCGCTCCTACCCGCGTGCCTTGTTCCCCCTCCCCACTTCTATCTTTCCTCCTCTTACCCCTCCCTCGTTACCGTCACTTTTTGCCGCGTCCGGTTTCTGTTAGGCGGCGCTGGCGTGACAAGGGACGCGACATAACCTCAATTCGCTTTTTATATTGCATACCGCTTCTTTTTAACGTGTCCGCCCAATTGGCTCGGACAAGTTAAACATTTCCGGTACGAGTGACGAAATAGAAAAAATCTCGTTCGAATTCGTACAGTTTTCGTACTCTGAATGCATCCTTGAAACTTCACAGCTTAAACGACTTCTGCGAATTTTGCAATTGAGAAAGCACTCTCGTATTCTAGATGAGCCTGTCCTTTGAAAATCATGCTTTGCCTGTTTGCCGCGAGGTTAGGAATGCAAATATGAGTTTTTGGCAAATTCGGACGATACACCGCATTCGAGTACAAAAATTTTCAGTGGTAAAGAAATATCGTTTTTCGACACTTACGGACAGGCTCCTCTTCGAAAAATCCCTCGGTTCGAATCCTCGGAGCGCTCCGAACGATAATTCGGGGGTGGATCTGTCTAGAGACTTATTTTACACTTTTCAGTTCAGTATCCCGTCTAATCTGATTTCTGGCGTCCCCCGGAGCAAGTTACCAGTTGACACCTCCATTGGTCCTAATGACGCATCACGTTTCGTAACTTCCGAGACGGTTGAGACCGGGACTCATTGCACTTGATTTCACTTTGTATCACGAGAACATTAAACTCGGAAACACGGAAAACCGTTATTTTTTCTCAAAACCATTGATCGATTCGATACTAGAAACTCGCGGTTACTATCGCAGAGAGAAGATTACGCGTTTGATGTTTCGCGAAACAAAGCTACGCTATCGCGATGCACCCGAACGTCGTAAACGAGCGGATTCTTTTATTCGATGATTGAATTAACTCGCCATTGGGAATTTTCCACGAACAACAATTATGTCCCGATAACGAGCTACCTTACGCGGTCGAAAGCAACGAATCGTCTCTTGACGCCATTTTCTTTTCACTGTTACAGGTTCGTGCTGCCAGATGGCGCCAGGTAACAATTGCACATTTTTATTCCACTCTGCATAAACTATTCCATAAACGTTCAACGGAAAGATTTTTAAAAAATCATAATTAAGTCAAAGTTAAGCACTTTTCTCTCGAACTAAAATAAACATGAATTTATTAATATCTGATTTTCCATTAATATTCAAAACAATTGTGCAAGAATTAATTGAAATGAAAATTAAAAAATGAGATGAAAACCCCATTGATATTAATTTAATTTTGATATTATTTATTTTTTCTTAACATTAACATAAATTTAACAAAGATTAAGCTTCAAGGGGAGTGAAATTTAGTTAAAAATCCCGTTTACGTTTCAATCTGTAATTATTATTATTGTTGTTGATGTTGTTAATAATATTCCAATTAAATCAATTTCCTCTCAATTTTCTTTGCGCGTGCGCGGTAGGTAAAAACCGTTTGAAAAGTTTTCAGCTTTACCGATAAACGAGGTTAGTACAAAAAGGAATCTGGCAGGATAACCTCAAATTTCAGGCAACCGTGTGCCAAATTTAAGTACGTTACGTTGCTCAAGTGTTTTGCGATAAGTTTTCATATTTTTCAATTCGCTGTACTCACGGGAGAACGGAGAAGCCGAAATCAAAATTGCATTTAAGTATTCTGTTTAAAAAAATAACGAAAAAGTAAAATAATTGTGACATCAAACAAAACGAATTAAGGAGTGGTCAGCACATTAGGGAAGTCTGCGCTTTCGTATTCCACGGTGAAAAAGTGGATAGCTTCCTGGATGGGATAATAGAGGCGTCAGAGAAGTTTTTCGAAGAGTTGATGGAATTCGCTCGTAGGAGAGGCATCGAAGCGCTGGAGCTTCGATGGAACAAGTGTGTCGAGATTAGATGAGAATACGCGGAGAAATAAAAATACATTCGTATCAGGTTTGACGTGTTTTTTCGTTGATGCCGAGAACTTTTCAAACAGGCATCGTATAGCGTACGTGCGGAAACGCGGCATCGTGTAACGTGTGCCTCGAAGCGTTCGATTAACGGTGCGGGCAAGTAACTCGTCGTTTGAAAAGGCGTTGTATAATATACGCCACCATACGTGCGCGGTATCCTGGATAAAAACACCGATACGGGCCTCTTTGTGTACACACATACGTTACTCGAGCAGCCACGGTTTCTCTCACTCTCTCCCTTTCTCTCTCTTTCCAACGCATTTACGAGGAATCGTGGCCCCCGAGAGGCAACGAGTCAGCCGGCAAACAAGCAGCGGTCAAGTTTGTCAGTCGACTCGTGACTCTCGTCCAGTTCGCAATAATTCTTTCACGTGATATTTGATCGTCATATATTTAACCTCACTTTTTCGTCCTCGTAGCGATAAAACGGAAAATTCTCGTGACTGACGATAATAAGAATAAAAAGGATAACAAATAATCAGCTTTATTGTTTCAAATGAGCATTCGATAGAGAAAATAAAAACATAGAAAAATGACTGAATTTCGTCGGACCGGATGTCTCCTCGTGCTTCTAGCGGTGGTCGGTGCTACGAGAGGATGGAGCGTCGGTGTCGCTTTGAGATATCAACTAGTGAGCACGATACTGTCCAGGGAAGCGGGTAGCCCGAGAACCGGCGGTGGTGACGTAGGTTTCCAATTAACCGGCGATTTGAGCGTGGCGGCCATTTGGCAAGATCCCAAAGATCCGGAGACGGTGCTGCTGAAAATCGAGGTGAGTGGGGAATTGTTGGAACAAAGACGAACGGTCGATCCAGTAGGGATCGTATTTTTCGCGTAAACGGGAGAATCATGAAAATTGATAACTTTCGAAATGAAGAATTGGAATTTTCTTGAGTTCGTTAACATTGCGAGGGGTTGGTTTTTTTTTAATTCTGGCTTCTGAAATGTCGATGAAGTCAGGTGGATGACGACCAGTCAACGTTTTCATTTTCGAAGTTGCTTTTCGAAGCGTCTTCGAAGTATCCATCCGACTGAAAAAACAATATCCAAAGCGTAATCCAGATGTCGCGTTAGCAAAATCTCGTTTTCCGAGCACGGATAAAACCATTAAAAAAACACCTCTATATTCCGGAACTAGATTCTAACCCCTTAATCTTTTCCGGGCGAAAAAAAACATTTGTTGAGGTTTACTGCTATCAATGTTTGTGCGCGATTACGTCAGGCCCAAAAGCTTGAACCGGATCGGTTCGACGATTGCCCGGGTCATCGATGAACGATAAAGCAAATTCCTCTCGATAACCTTTCGCTCGGGTCAGCCCTGCACCCAAATACAAACCACTTAACGGGAATTTTTATACGTGCACAAAGCTCTGGGAGCGATAGAGAGAGAGAGAAAACGTAACTATAGCTCCAACTGCCAGTTACACTCCAATCTCTATTATTATATCCTATTGTACGCTAGATATCGGATTTATGCATTATTTCATCGGGAATTTCGAGTACATTTCAAACGCAAAATACATTACGAAATTATTAATACACCCAACATTTCAGAATTTGTCGCTGCATTATAATGATATATAATATAATGTACTGTGACTCCACGCTAAAGTGGTACAACTGTAGCTATCGCAAAACAAAAAAAATAACGATATACAGGGTGTCCCACGTAAGAATGTCATCCGTGAAATGGGGGGTTGGGGGTGAAATTCCGAGACGATTCATATATAAATATATCGTTGTTTTTGCTATATATTGCAGTCATAACTTACATTGAATACGAGTGTTTTCTAGTTAAAATTGTTTCGTACCGGTTTCGCCTTGGCTGCACCGACTTTTTCGTATTTAAAGCCTCTGTTACACGGTTTTAAACGGCGGTTTGAAACCGCCAAACATTTTTATCGTAAAATTCAAGCATCTATTTCCGTCTCTATGAATTCTACAAAGACTGATGCTCGATTTTTCGCCGTAAACTTAATTGACGCTGATAAAACGGGTTTCGAAAATTTGTGAGGTTATGTCGATGTTCGTCATGCTCTTAAAACCACTTTTAACATTCATTTATTTATGTATTAGTAAATTAGTTTTCACTAGCGATAACTAGTTTTAACGGAGGGAATTTTTCGAAACTTTTTTTGTTAGAAATAACGTGAAAAAAAACAATAAATAATCGATAATCGAACGTACCTAGCCCACGAAATTTGAAAACTAACCTCACTTTTGAAACAAACTTTGTGCACATCTGCCTGCCAGCCGAAAAAAGAACTATATGTGAGGTTATATAATTCGGAATTAAAAACGAAAAAAAAAGTAGCCGCGTTTATGTTTCTTCCCACAGCTCGAGTCTCCCCAATTATGGATAAAGTCGCGACGAGCACCAGAGCCGGAAGGATTCGTCGTGCACAGCTCCCGACTGGACGATATCTCATCGAAGCCAATATTCGGTGTTTGGAAGAACGGCGAGATGACAAAGATATATTTGGACAAGGGGGAGAGCGTTTCTTCCGGGAATTTGAAGCGAGGCCTCGTTGCGCTCTTTCAGTATCGCACTTTCGACGGCAATTACCGGGAACACGACGCTTCAGGCTGGTGCAACGTGACTTACGTTTCGCGCGGACCGAACACCGTTGACAAAGTGAAAATCGGTTGCGACGATACCCGAGCGAAGGACGAACACTCGAATCCAATATTGGCGGTTGATCTCGAGAGCACCAGACGAACGAGCTACGAATTGAACGGTCAGATGTTACCGACTTTCGTCGACGATTACGAGGAGCACGACGTGACCCTAGCAGCGAGAAAGGAAGCCGGCACGACCGTCAACTCGAGAAGAACCTTGAAGGAAATTTCGTCCAGTTCGAACGCGCCGGTCGTGCAAGGACGGAACGCCGAGGAAGCCATTGCTCGTCTAAAAACGGGCTACAAATCGGTCGCCATGGACCTCCAAGTTGAACCGGTCACTTGCCCCGAGTCCGGATGTCGAACGGTAATTTAAACGACGTCTAGGTCCTCGAATAATCACTGATTTGTGCCATTTACTGTCTCGATGCCTTTGTTTCATGCACTGATCATGAAATGAAAATCGTGAAAATACCAGGATGATTTTGGGACACCTTTCTCAATTTAGAACTTAGAACTTCGAGAACTGGCAAAATGCTAAAAACGAATGATTCATTTTATTCAATCCAAATAACTGCGTACAATCCTTTAAACCAAAAACAGTAATTATTTGATCCACTTTAAAAGCGACTAAAATTAATTCCAGCTGAAAGAGACGATCGAGGAGAACCGTGAAGCGCTGGACAACTCTGCACTGGGTACATCACGATCAGCTTCAGCGTTTCTGAAACTGATAGCCGCGGTGCGCGTCTCCTCGCTCGGTGAGATATCGAAGCTCCTGACGAGTCCGCGAAACGACGGGATAAGAACGCAATTCTTGGACGCGTTGGGTTCGGTGTCGAGTCCGGCGACGCATCAGGCAGCGATGAAGATCGTTCGCCAGGATGAAACGGGCGACGAGACCGAGCGTTATCTGTGGGCATTGTCGATGTCACCGATGCCGAACGCGAACATAATCAAGGAAGTTACGAAGATGTCGGAGGATACGCTGAAGAACGATAAAGTTTCGGAAACGCTAGCGTTGACGGCAGCCGCGATGGCGCGTCAACACGGCGACCCCAGCGTCGTCGACAAAGTCCGGACGAGTCTGGAGATCGGTCTGGAGAGTTGCAACGGTGACGAGTGTCGCCTAAGGTTTCTCCGAGCTCTGAGCAATCTCGCGGCGAAAGCTTCGATTCCCGTACTTTTGGATTACGCGATGGGAAGCACGAAGGCGACTAGCGTCGCAGCTTGGCGCGGCCTCAAAGCCATCAGCGCCAAGCACTTGACTGATCGCGTTCGCGAAGCGGCTTTCAAAACATTTTATCAGCGGGTGAAGACGAGACGCGACAGCAGCGCACGCACATTGGCCATTGACTTGATCCTGGAGAACGGACCTTCCGTCTCCGAGCTCGAAGGTGTACTCCAGTACCTTCAAAGATACGATCCGATGTTCGAAGTGCGCCGTTACGTCGCCCAACGGATTGACCAGCTGGCCTCGAAAGACGCCACCTTCCGGGAAACTCTTCGCGAAGCGAGGAAGTCCATCGAGCATCCGCAGGATTACAACGTGCTGGCTTATCGCGGTCTCAGTACCGCTTTCACTAGAGCGTTCCTCGAATCGTCCAGTGGAAACGGCAGCTTGGTGACGATCCAGGAAGTGAACGCGGGCTTGCTGAAGCGCGGCGTCGTTGACGTCGTTCTGAAAACGCAGCGACACGAAAAAGCACTGTTCTCGCTGGGCCTGTTCGCCGGGGGCCTTGGCAATTTCGTCTCGTCCTCGTCCAACCTAGAGGATGACGATGACGATGAAACGGCCACTGCGGGCATGGAAATTTCACTCTTGGACGTTGGTGTACGACCTTTTGTCTTTTTCTCCGGCCAGGGAGAACTGATGGGTCACGTCTGGTCAGGAACGGCTTCCGAGAGAACCCCGGCTTATCAAGCGATCGCTAATCTTCATCGCTATCGTCGACTCGTACCGCTCGCCTGCGGCTTCTTCGCTGAGCTCGAAGTCGAAGGCGCCCTCAGCTTCGATCTTGCCGGTCAGATACAGCTGAGCCTCTGGTCCAAAACTGCTCAATCCTTGGTCGAAATGGCCGCCGGTGTTGCCATTCGCGGCGAGTCACGCGTTCGCACCGAATTCGTACAGAGCACAGCCGAATTCGCACTCACGCTTGAACCTAAACTCGAGCTGGCCACGGACGTCGATTTCTCCGGACCTGTCTCTCTTTGCATGAGACTCACTCAACCGGAAACCAGCTTACGACACAACGTCTACAAAATCGAGAGGATACCTGGGAGCAGACACAGACTGAGGAAAACGAAGCGATCTGTTTTACTCTCGCCGGGCAAGTCTTATCTTCTCAACCGAAAGAACAACGAAATGTGCTCGAGGGTTTTCAGTTAGAAGCAACTCGGATCAAACGTGCCATCAACGGCAGTTGGTCCAAACAACGTTCCTAGCGCACCCCTTCGTGTACGTTTTGGCGAACTCTCTTCGTCGCATCGTTCAATAGAGCGATGCAGCACCGAAAAATGTGAGGACCTTTTTCGAATCCCGGAAAAATTCGTTGCCTCGTTGGTTTCTGCTTGGTTGGTGGTGTATATAGCTAAACCTGTGCTAGCGAACAAAGTCGTCTGCAAAATTTGACGATATATTTAATCGTTTGGAAAATTTGACGTACGTCGAACAAAAAGCTTCAGCCAATACGCGTCAAACATACTAACCAAATTTATCCACTAGTTGTAACAACGTTAGGATACTTTTTGACAACTTCTTGTTAACAAGCTAATCGTAATATCAGTGAGAGAATTTTTTAACGAAACATGACTAACGGAAGTGGAGAATTTGTACTTCTATGCACTGAAGATAATCGAGACACTGCAAGTTTTGCAGATATTGCTCAAGACGCTAAATCACTAATAAATCAAATCAAATGGGTATTGTTGAAATTTCACAGATACGTTCGTCGATATCTTTATTAACGGCAAGTCAGAATTGTGGCGATATGTATAAATACTTTTCACAGAATCGTCGAAATTAGCACTACTTGAAACGTCAATGTAATCTCTAGGGTGATGCCAAGCGGAAATGGGTGTGAGAATTATGTGCATGGGTAACGAAAAAGGTATAAGGGAAATAAGAAAAAACTTGTTTGCTCAAAAGATGAATGATGATGTCCTAAATTGTTCGATAACAGTTTTCATGATCACAAGCAGATTTAAGATTCTATATTAAGATTTGATTATTTTTATTTTTCATGTGTCAAGCGTAACACTAAAGTTTTTCTCCGGCGTTCATGCCATGAGACGAGTATTTGTTGTTTTTTAATACACAAAATAAACGATCTTGAGTGGCTGTGGGTGAACATCGCACGCGTTGGTTGTATCGTTTTTTTCTTCCACAAAGAAACTACATGGGAAAAACATGCTACTATGGCAGCAAATTAACAAACACTCGTCAATATGAATAATCCACGTATATTTTATTTCGAGTTGAACGATACAGCGGGATTCTACCGATATCCGAAATTTAGGCTTACGGGAGAAAAAATTGGGAATAGTAAGCTATTCTCAATTTATTATTTTCCTCGTAACTTATAACCTTATAAAATACGAGGGAACTTGACTCTTACGGCGAAAGTACGTTCGCGCCCAGTAACGAAGAGATCCGTAAAAAGTATTTTTTTAACTGTGCTCAATAACGATCGAAATGACAATTTCACTTCCGACTAGAGGAGAACGCGATTGTAACTTCCGGATATTCGTCGGTACCAATAAATTGCAAATTAATTTTCAACTCCGTCACCGATAAAGCTTCGAAAAAGTGCTTCCATTTGTGCTTGTCGATAATCGAAGATATACTTTGCCTTGGCCCTTAAAAAGACGCACATTGTGACTTCCGAATCGTCGTATTCTGTGAAAAAATTACAGCGTAAAGTTGCAAAAACTGTTGCGCAACTGATTCGGGGATCGTATAGAATGGGCGCATCCCGCCATCCCGCGGGGATACATTGTACTCGAGAATGCCAAGGTGACATCTAGCGATGGTCAGCGATATTGCACGATTACTCAGACAACAGTAAAAATACCAAAGGTAAAAATACCGAACAATACCCTGAAATTTTTACGCGTAAACCAATTCACCGCAATAAATCTTTGCAAGCTTGTTTCTTTGCAACGTGTAACACACCGCATTTCGTGAATATCTAATAGTACCGCGCATTTCTACAATCATTCCGTCTCCAGCTCCGCGTCGCGCGAGTCCTCTATTCCCGTAACCTCAATCTGGCGCAGACTGTCAATTTATGTGCAAATACTGTGCAAACAAAGTTCTAATTGACAAAACATTAGTAACCGACACAATATTATACAATAAGAAAAATACGATACTGGAATTACGTTGTCAATGTTTTAATGGTGACTCGTAGCACGGAATAACAAGTATTTGTATTGTATATTCAATTATCAGCATTAACGCCTAAAATTCTAGCATCAGAAGTGTCTCAGTTCGAACTATTGTCGTTGCTACAAAGAATTGAATCTAACGGAAGATACATCAATGAAAGATGGTTACAAGATGTACAATGACAGGTTATGCTATCGTTGGTTCACGTAACAACCGGAAGCACACGGGCATTACAGTGCTGCCACATATTCGGTACCAGGAGTACCATCATTCGGATTGGTACTCCTTGTTTTTAGTCTTGTTGGCTGAAAAACAAAAAATGTTTTATACCCTTGTCCCGAACAACCCTTTCCTGTGATCAGCCCATCTTTTTCAGCTGATCGATAAACTAGTCCGGCTCTTTGGCCCAGCTAACACGATCATCTGCACCCACACTCGGCGACGACCATATCTTCGTAGCCGTATTGATAAGTGAGAGTTCCGCTAGCGTCGATGTAGAGGAGACTCGTGGGTGCGAGTCTGGTCGGTACACAGCAAGCTCGTCCGACGAGTTTTCCATTAGCACCGTCACCACCCTGGACCGCTCCATGTACCAGAGTCTGAACAATGGCGTGTTTTGTCGGACTGAGATGATCGCCGAAAGGATAAAAGCACTTGCCGACGCACTGATAAGCCTCGTAGCCGGGTGGTGCGACGACCCATTCGTCGTAGGCTATGGAAGCGAAATCGACGTAGAGCGGCCGTCGACGGCACAAGTTCCGACGCCTCACTCTGCGACCGCCCTCCTGGATCCAGGGTGCAGCAGCGTCGTCGTGATCCTCGTCATCTCGGACAGCTCGGCTCTTTCGGATCCTCGGTTTGGCATAACTGAGCACCAAGATGGGTCCCTCTTCAGAAATCCTTGCGCGATCGACCCGACCGCTCACCAAGAGTTTGACAACCTCGCCCATTCTCTCGTTGACCAACGAAGTTACGTCAAACGCCCGCCAGTCGTCACTCTTCCTGGATCTTCCGACGTCTGAGAGGACTAGCTGATCAATCGTACGGACACGCACGATTGTACCCAATCTTCCCAGCAGCTCGGCTTTCGCCAGATCCTCCTGAGATCTGACAGGTGGAATATGAAATTCCAGGATCGTTCCACCAGCTGCAGGCTGATCAGCGCTCATCGACAATGAAACGTGCGAGGGTTTCAAAGCCCGTACTATGTCGGCGTTCGGACGACGGTTGTACAATTGGATCATGAATCTCGAAACTGGACCGTGACGCCGCTTCTTGGCGACACGACGACCACCTCCACGAATGATCGAGGGTTGCCACTTGGACACGTTACTGAAGAGACGCTCGATCGACGAAGAAGGCAACGATAGATCAACCGATATCGAAGCTTTCGCCACGACGCTCGGACTCAGCCTTATTATCGATGTTCTCCAATATAGACAACACAGAACCAACGATCCCGCTAACAGAAACAACCAGTAACGCGATCCCATCGCACCTCCGATCACCGATCCTCCAACCAACTCGCACGGAATAATAGCCAATGTACTCGGTCTTGCAATACTGCGGACTTGCGGCTGACGGAACACTGCTCGCTTCGCCTTGATACGTGGGAAAAAGAGCCAAACGCACACCCCTAAATAGCCACGGCGCCAATTCAACAGCCCAGAGACCACTCAGCATCCTAAAAAGAGCTTATCTTCCAAGGTATTTTCCTCTCGAGAGGAAGAACTCGCACACACGCTTACGAAGTTCGAGTGCAAAGACATCCGCCCAACCAGGCTTTGTAGCTGTGTTTCTTTTCCTTGGATCATTTCAACAACAACGCATTGGATAAATCGTCATTCCGGGGAGTAGACACCAAATGCACTGGTTGGAATGTACCACCAGTGACCTCTTGTGACGTAGAGACGATTCACGGTCATTGACCCCTACATCATTTCGGAAGCAATGACAGCCAGTATTGTACAATTTGTCTCTCACAGAATCAACAATCTTGTTAATTGGAGTTTTCAGTAGCTTTCGATAAGCTTTTGAAACACCTGTTTAGTGATGAGAAGGGTCATGAAACTTAATTACGACCAGGAAAGGAAGCAAGGACATCGGAAGTATCGAGATCATTCCAAAGATGACACGGTTCAATCCTGTGAAAAGACAAGCACTCGATGTCATTTATTCAATCAGCACTTATCATCAATATAAAAAAGAAAGACCGCAGAAGTCCGAATCGTCGATTTCTTCAATTACGATCGACACGATCGAGATCGTTCCAGAGAAGACATTCATTGAATCCTCTGAAAAACGGCCATTCGAGTTAACACGAAAGACTCCCAACGTCCAAAACGCCGATTGGTTTCCTCCAGTCGGCGTTGACACGATTTCGAGCGTAAAAAGGAAGACATCGATTCTTTCCCCGAAAAGCCTTGCATTATTATTTCTTCCATCATCATTTCTCATCAAAACAAAGAAAAGGCCCAAACAGTCAAGAACGCCGTTTATCCTTCAGACGACATTATTAGAACCCGGATGCTCCCAATCAAGATATCCACAGAGTCCTCTGAAAAGACACGCGACAGAAAATCTTTCATCGCGATCTAAATCGTCCCAAAGAAAACGTCGAATCCTTTCCAAAGTCCATAAAACCAGCAAACATATTCATCCCCATTCCGTCGTTCCGGTAATTTTTGCCGACTGTCGAAATTCAACCCTGCAGATTCCTGCCCTTTCGTCCCCTCGTCGGTACACCAAACTCCACTTTTCGACGTTTCCGTCGCGTTGGGGTGAAAATTTTGGGGCGAAGGTGTCGCCACGCGTTCTCGAGGTAAAACAGTCGTCTTTTGGCTCCGTGAGTGTAGCCAATGAGAAAGCAGCCGGTTGGGAAAACGCGGGTGCACTCGTGCGCCGAGGGGTGTATCGATGTACGTGGATACGAGGGTGTGTGCAAGGGTGGCGGGATGACGATAAAACGTGTAACGCGCTGCTCAGTGTGCAGCATCGATTTCGCCGCAGTGACGTCATGGGGGGAGCCAGCGGCGTAACATACGCCAGTGAGAATCCGCATTGTCCGGGGATATCAACGGGGACGGAAGACACGAGTATTTAACATGCGGTGGCCCTGAGTGTCAATTTCTTACCGGCTATGAACCGCCGCAAACAACAACACAAATAATTCTTCAAAAATTACGCGCACATTGAAAATCTTTCGATCGTGAAGTTTTTTCGAAATACCGCTCTTTGTATACTGCGCGCTTACACATACACTGACAAACAGATAGACACACAGATACACGTAGAAAAAATATTAAGCAATTGGCAATCGTTTTTGTCGAAAACTCCGTCCGAATAACGACCCTTCGTCTCCTGGCTCATGCCAAAGTGCTTGTCCCCCCGCTGAATCCAATCGTTCCGTGAGTTGACGTTTTTGAGAATATCCCGAGGAGTTCCACAGTTTACACGAGAGTGCCAACGTCTCTGCGAAAAGTAAGTACGGAATTCATCGGCGGAAGCTCCGCTCGTCGATTTTGTCAGCCTCGGTTATTCGTTTTCACTCGTTACCTCTCTCTCTCTCTCTCTCTCTCTCTCTCTCTCTCTCTCTCTCTCTCTCTCTCTCTCTCCCTCCCTCCCGGCCAGATACCAGATTGCGGAAATTATGCGCGAGAATTACGGACACGTTAATTGCGAAAGCTTCAAATCGATTTTTTGTACTCCTTACCAAACGCAACGAGCGAGAATCCGCTCCCTGCAGAATACGTTGCTAGAAAAAAATACGCCGCGGTTGTATTTCCGTTTCGTCACTTTCGTATATTTACTGATCAATGGCTACTAGCCTTTATGCTTACTTACCCGTTTCACATTTAGACAAGCCTTTTTTTTTACATTTTAATGCTTTTTTTTAAACATTTGCTTGCCTTTTGCATCGATCGAAAAAATCCGTGGATTTTTATTACGCGCGATGAAACTTAATCGAAGATCGTTATTTCGTATCGATTCGCGAAGTTGGCAAATTACCATAAGGTCCTGTATGAAATATTTTTCTGCGAAAAATCAACGTTTTTTTCCACTTTTTTTGCTTTCTTAATTTCCATAATTGTTTTTAGCGTTGATTGTCGTTCTCTAACGTGAAAAAAATGTTCATTCGTAGCGGTGATTTTTTCCAGTTTCTCGAAGTCACTAGCGAGTCGTTTTTTTTTCGGAATGCAATCATTCGTATCTCCTGCGCTGTTTTGATTTCGTGTTTTGTCTGCTCGTCGGGTCAGTGCTTATTTCGATTGGCACGTTTTATCTGCAAAGACGATTCGAACGCTCGTTTTTCTTGCTGCTCGCGACGAACGCCCCTCGAATCGGGAATTCAGCTGATACCGCGGGTAAATAATTCGTTATCACGATGCACTTTTGTCCTTCGTATTGCTGACTATCCGCCAATAAATTTGTCCGTTATAGATTTTTGTACAAAATTCATATGTCACAAAAAGTGCGTATCGACTTTTCAAAATTAGCACTAAATTTTCGTAATCGAATAATTAATTACAAATTTTGAATTAATTTGCGAATATACAATGAAAAACAAATCCAAATGAATAAAGCTTTTTTTTAAATTCGTGACCAGCCCATGAGTTCTTTCTTTCGTCAATTTTTTAAAAGTCCCTTCGAACAAAATCTGCTTTCCTACTCCCCTTGTTAAAGGCTTTTTTTTTTAAATCTTCAACCCCTCTGAGACCAGACGAGACGTTATGGATCTGATTTACAAATGGGCTTATCTACCTGTTCGTGAAACTCCGAGCATACGTGCAAACGCATAATTAGCTTAGCTCAAGTTACACCGTCTGTACTTGGCCACTAAACAGCACCAGAGAACGACGCGAGTTATAGCAAGATTTCTGGGGTTGGAAAAAGTGAGCGGAGGGTCGTTGGGGGAAGGGGAGTTGAAGGAAAGTAGAAAAGTATCATCGTTCGTACGGTTTATTTTTATTCCCGGACATATGTATGAAGACGGGAGTGCGGGAGTTCAGACATTGTGTGATAATCCGATATAAGTATGATGTCAATGAGCCATCCGACGTGCCTTTCAATCACCACCGATAAGCTCTTCACGCGCATATTATTTTTGCACTTGGCAATTGGTGTTTTCAGCTTTTACGTATTCGGGTCTTCGTTTCGTTGGGTTTTTGACTTTTTTTTGGGTTCGTTTGGGTTTGTTTGGGTTTATGCATTGAGATCATTTTTTTTGGATTTATGCATTTTAATACTCGTTCGTTTGGGTTTGTTTGGGTTTACGCATTGCCGAGCGATTTTGTTTGGGTTTGATTGAATTTACGCGTTGAGATTCTCTTTCGTTTGGGTTTATTCGGGCTCACGCATTCGGGTACTCTTCTGTTTGGGTTTGTTTGGGTTTACGCATTACCGTGTTTATTGTTTGGGTTCATGCGTTGAAGTACTGTTTCATTTGGGTTTGAACGGGTTTTACGAATTCGGGTACCTACTCTTCCTTATGAGTTTGGGTTTGGGTTTGACTTGTTTACGAGGTATTCTTTGTTTTCGATTGAAACATCGCGGTATTGATAAAGTGTTGCAGGCACACCTCGAGGACTACCTGGGTTGGCCGTATTTGGGAGGAGCGGCTGGAGCATTGGTGCTCACTGGGGTTGCGGCTTACTTTGCGACGAAGCCGACCCCGGAAACTCCGCTGATGCCGCTCGACTGCCAATCGAGATTACTTCCGGTAAACGAGACTGCAGAACTTTTTCTTTTCGTTCGAGTTTTTTAATTTTTCAATTACACAATGGACATCCTCCATTTTTTTTTAGATACATCATCGACCTTCTTACAATTTTTTTTGGTGAGGAAGGATTTTTTGGCAATGTTCCAATCGTGTAAAATTACGAGCGAATGTTGAACGAAGGTCGAATGGAATTTCAAGTTCGATCGTAAGTTTGACGAAAAAAAAAAAAATATTCCCGTCAATTCCGAAATTCTGGCCCAAAAATCTAAAAATAATCGAATCAGTGTTCCCCGGAGGAAACTCGCGCGAGCGTAACGTCGCGTGAGTGCACTTTTTGTTCGCACGCTTTTGATCACGCGAAACTCATCGTCCCCGAACTTTTCGGTCTTTCTCCTCTCCGGATATTCAATCTTTGGTGGTTTTTTGGCGATTATCCAAAAAACAATCCACGAGCAACAGCATCAACGAGGCGGACAGAAAGCGACGTACGAGATCAACCTAAATCGTACATAACGGGAGTCTTGTAACATCGGAGTCGAAAATCGCGTGACAAATTATCGATCGGAATGAGAGCAACCGTGAAGCTCTCGCGGTGATTCATGATAGTTGATAATTCCATCGTGGAAATCACATTGAAAATGCACGAGCGAGGCAAGAAATTATCGGAATTGATCAACCTCATTATCGATCCTCGTATGAATCCAAACTCCAAATGATTAATTACCTTTGACGATTTCAAAAATCGTTCGTCTTCGTCTTTATCAGCAATTCGAATTTGAGAGATATAGAGAGAGAGAGCTCCAATGATGTCGGAGGATTCAACTTTATCACGCCAGTAGGATTATCCAACGAACTAAAAATCATGCGGATCTTTTTTATGCCGATTAATATTTTTATCAGTTTTTGAAAATATATATTTTTACCATTTTTAGCTTTTAACCGCTTTATATTCTTTTATGACTCTCACCTTTTTGACCGCTTGGACACTTTTTACTATTTTCATATTTTATTTGTATTTTATCAGTTTAACGATTTTGACAATTTTAGAATTTTACCGTTTTCACAATTTTAGTATTTTTGAGAATCTTACAATTTTTACAATTTTATCACTTTCACAATTTCATTATTTTGATAATGTTGCTGTGTTTACAATTTTATCATTTTTGTAATTTTACCATGTTCACTGTTTGACCATTTTTGCAATTTTTACAATTTCTATATTTTCTCGATTCAATTATTTTCACAATTTCACCATTTTTACGATTTTACGATTTTTGCAATTTTTTACAATTTTTATATTTTCTCAATTCCATTATTTTCACAATTTTACCATTTTCACTATTTTTACAATCTTAATATTTTCACAATTTCACCATTTTTACGATTATACCAGTTTTGCAATTTTTACAATTTGTCATATTTCCTCAATTCCATTATTTAGTTTTGCAATTTTTACAATTTGTCATATTTCCTCAATTCCATTATTTTCACAATTTTACCATTTTCACCATTTTTACAATCTTAAAATTTTCACAATTTCACCATTTTACCAATTTCCCCACTTAACCAATTGTACAATTTCAACGATCTTTCTATTTTCACAATTTTCACTAGTTTTCCATGTACTATTTTTACCATTCTACCATTTTAACGATTTTCACAATTTTTCCTATGTTTCCAATTGTAACTACGTTCACGATTTTCACAATACGATATTTGTCTACTTCACTATTTTGACCACATTAAAATTTCGATCCTTGTCGATCAAGCCGAACGATCAGTCGTTTTTTCTCGTGGCAAAAAATAATAAAATTTGCGAGAGCCCGTACTCGCGTAAGAAAACCTGACAAGAATGGGAATTCGGACAAGGAGGGTAGCGAGACTGTTACCTACCTGTGTAGACTCGCGTGATGTGTTGTCGGATCGCGCAATTCGTCGCACGTGCCATATACGCGCGAACTCGAAGCTAAAAAGCGGACTGACGAGGCATCGACTTTCTCGTGACGGAATAAAACGTCGGGACGTTGATCAGGCATTGAGAAACGACGAAGACGGTTCGCGACGAGATGCGACGACGACGACCACCACCACCGCGTAGTGTCTCATCGTTTCGTCGAGCTTGCCAAAAATCCTCAAGGGACTAGAAAAGCATTTTAGTTCAGTGTGCTCTCGGTTATCGCGGAGACACGAGAAACGTGCAGCCGTTCGAATTCCGTCGATCGTCGATTTGAAAAAAAAAGTGGTGCAAGTGAGCCAGTGTAGAATATATAATAAATCATTGTTAACGATTCATAAAACAACAATTATCGTGAATCGTCGATTCGCCGTTAAAAAAACGACGACAAAAAAATCGGAAAAAAAAAAAGAAAAATAAAGAGTGCCAGTGCGATTGGTGGTGTCCGCTAGAGGGCGTACAGCCCGAAACTTTCCTGAACCCCCAATCCCGGATCGCAAAAGCGTTCTTCAACCTCGTTGGATCGTTCCTCGAAAAAATTAATAATAATAATATAAAAGTCGAAAAGATCGCGGTTCTTTGATCTTCGCGATCGAAATTTGACAAAGCGTGCGGAGGCCAGTCCGAGTAGGAAGATATGCCGGGCTGCGTCTTTCACGAGACTATTCGACCCCCGATCGATCTCAGCGATCAATCGGACGCCATCAAGGTGGTGATCCAATTTTTACTATCCAATTCGAAATCCTCCTTCGTTATCCTCCCGATTTTCTTATCGTATTTTTCTTTGGAGAAGAAAAAGCTTACTGTATTTTCCTGGAGAAGAAACAGCCGATACATAACGCCGAGAACTTTTCCTTTTGTTTTTTGTTGTTGTTGTTGTTTTTTTTTCTGTTTCTTCGCTTCGACGATTTATTTCGCGAGAACGCGTGACGAGAGCTTTCTCGTATTTGTTTGAATATAGAGGAGCAGATGAACAGTTGGTACAAAAATGGAGTAGAAAGAGAGAGAGAGGGAGAGAATGACCAGTGGTGCAAGCCAAAAATAAAAGTGCTGGCCATTCAGCGCACGATCTCGAAACTCTTTTTTTTTCTCTGTGATCGGCCTTACGCGTGGGTGGCTACCAACCCCCCCCCCCCATTTTTTTCTTTAAATATCCTTTCCTGTGCTTTCATTTTTCCCTCGTCGATCGTTAGTTTTTCAGGGTTTTTAGATATATCTTGTTACCTACTTACGACCGGAAGTAACGTTTTTTCACCGGTTGCAAAACAGAAAAATTGGAAATAGGATTAATGGGGGCGAGGATTAATGACTTGTTTATTTTTTTTTTCTTTTCGTTTGGGGTTTCGTTTTAAAAAATGGCGATGTCAATCGTGACGTTAAGAGCTCGAGATTAATCTAATGCATCCGCGAGGCCACGAATCACGGTGGTTCGGGAGAGGACGCGGAAAATAAATAATTGAAGAAATTATGAACCCCAGTGAAGTGCTGGTTTGATCGGTCCGTGCGGTTTTCACAGGGCGCCGAGCTCATCAGAGTCTCCAAATTCTACAAGGACAGCAAAGACGGAAGATTCATAAGTTACATACACGAGGACGTGAGGACCCTATACGACGCTTTTCGCCGAGGCGCCAAAGAGTCCAGTGAGTTTTATTTCGACGATCATTAGAAACAATGCGATTATTGATTATGAATTTTTCGTTGGCTCAGCTTTGGAACGTTGTTCGTACTGATAGTTACGAAAAATGACGTTTCGTCAATCGCTAAAAATGCCTTGATAATTGCTCGATGAATAATTTACGTTTCATTAATTTTTGAACATTTTTAGTACAGCTAATTAAAAAAGGGGAAAAAGTATGAATTTTAACGTGACTCGATTGGAAGGTCAGAAATATCTTTGAAAATAAGTTGATCCAGAATGTTTTTTGACTCATTTTTAGGACATTATTTATTTTTATTTTTTTGGCAATTCATTGTTGGGCATTATTTATTATTTTTAGATTATAAATCATTGAAAAAAGTGATCAATGATTCCCTGCACCCTCGAAATTATTTTCCATCAATTTCGAGTCTAATTTCGTTTTGTCTTTAATCGGATAAAATACTCAACTAATCAGGGCAAATGAATCAACGAATAATTATTTGTAAACTATTTTTTCGATCGTAGTCGAAAACGTCTGACGACATTCAGTAAGGGGTCCTCGAAATTGGGATTTTCTTTTATACGACATACGGGAAGTCGTTGCCGTGAGAGTTTTGACGAGAGCGTAGTTGAAAAATTAAATTAGCCACGACACGAAACGAGCTCAAAACGCCTCACGCTCGGTCGCGAATGACCATCAAAAGTTCTCACTTTTGGCTCCGCCGTTTAGTTTCCGTGGCGTATCGCTAAAATTCGCCAACTACCGGAAATTGTTATTATTTTTTAATGATTATTATTATTATTATTCTACGAGACACGCAAAGCCCTTTTTCATGATTAAAAAATGATATAGTTTTTCTCTACATTCTACGGAAAAAATATAGCAAAAAACCCCCAAAAAATAGCATATCAATAGAGCTCGACCGATTTTTTCAAGTTTTACGAAATCATCGTTCCAATATTGAGTCACATGGGTACAAAAGTCAATGAGAAAAAAAGTGCAGTTTTGAAACGTCAAACTCACGCGCGCCTCTTGTGTCTAGCTGAAACGTTCATTATCGTCACTGTCGTCGAAATGAACATTCTCATTATTGTCAATATTATTATTGTTGTTATTATTGTTTTTGTGGTTGTTGTTGTTATAACGTCATTTTGGTTTTTGGTATTATTAATATTATTATTAATATTCTTATTATTATGTTATTATTTTTATTGTTGCTCCTCTTGTTATTATTGTTTTACTATTATTATTATTATTATGTTATTACTGTCGTTATTATCGTATTATCAGCTAGTTTTTGGTATTATTAATATTATTATTTTTATGTTATTACTGTTGTTATTATCGTATTATTAATTATTATTGTTTTTGTTTTGCTTGTTGTGGTAGTTATTATTATTATTATTATTCACAATCATTAGGTCGTTTTCGAATTTTTTGGTCACACTGGCGAACGAAAGCAACGCCTGTGGTCTCGCAGTGCCCCAATTTATCGTTGGACAGGTGCGCGAAGATTTGTCATTGAAACACGGATGCTTAAAGAACTCGAAGGAGGAATTTTCGCGAGTCTCGGTACTCTGTATACCCTAACGAGCCACCGGTGCCTTTCGAGTTTACTCATTCTTCGAGTAAGCCAATAATCTCGTGTTTTGTTTTTGATGGGTGGTGGGGCTGGGTGGGGAATGAGTGTACGAGGTGCGAAGAAGATTCGGTAATGGAAGATGCGCGGTCACGAGGCGTTCAGGCGTCATACAGATCCACGAGTAAGAGCTTCGAAAGATTCGCGCGCAAATTGCACGAGGCCAACGACGCTACTCGTTCGCGTTCCCTGGCTAATATTACGCGGCTTCGGTGCCGATTCAGATATCTCGGTAATGAAAGAACCGCTAGTCAGCTAGTGAGAGATGGAGAAACGAAATTGATAAGGGTATATATTTTTTTGATCCTGAGATAAAAATTTGTTAACCTTTCGTCGCAGGATCAAAGATATTTTGAAAATTTCAATTTTTTCGAAATTTTCCCGCCAATTTTTGTTAGGGGATTTAGCAATTTTGAAATGTTGTCAATTTGTTGATAAATCTTCATCGAAGGATCTCGAAATTTCGAAATTTTGAAAACTTCGAACATTTATTGAGAAATTTTCGACACAGGAATAACAAATTTTTCGGCAAATCTGTCGATCCTGCGACGAGAACAATTGCGTTTTTTTTTTCGAAAATCTAAGTCGAACAAAGAAAATGCAAATTATGGTACAACTGCAAGGACGCGAATTGAGAAGAAAGAAGAAAAAAAAAATGATTTCGTCGGAACGGTTGACCATTGGTAGAGAAATCGCAAAAAACTTTCGGAACCAATATTATTTTTTATCCGCTTGTTTTTTTTAGGGTTTTGAATGTGCGAAAGACAATATATTTAAAAAGATAGAGACGGAGTGAAATGGAAAGGTAATATTCACTCCTCGTAAAACTGAAATAAATAAAAGTAAAACATTGTTTCTTATTGAAAAGTGCATTTTATTTTTCGCAAAAAACCTGCGGTTATTAAATAATGTAGCTATAAACAATGCAGCTCTTAGTGGTGTAACACGAAGTGAAAGAAAAATAGGTCTTTCGAAGAGGAAATATTTTTCTATCCCATTCTCAGTTGTTCCACTTTAAGAATTTAAGTGCGGTCTTTCGTGCGAATGTGGGTCGAGAGAACTTAAAATTTGTTGAGTAAATATTTTTTTCCGTTGCGTCATATATTTTTCTTGTTTTCCTTCGAAATGGAAACGTAGCAGGCGATAGTAATAGGAAGTCTGATTGCACTCGGAAAAACGTACGATTACGGAATCGTAAAAAAAAAAAATTGTAAATCCAAATCACATTGAAAAAATAGAGCTTTCGAAAACGAACGATATTTTTTGAATTTTATTTTAATTTTCTTCATTTTTACGAATTAAAACAATATTTTCTCGGATTTATGTATCTTCAAATAAGAACCGAATAAATAAAAATCTCTCCATGTTAACAAATAAATATTTCAAGTATAATAGATTTAAACATTTTTTAGAAATATTTTTGCGTATTTTTGTATTTTTTTTTGTTTAATTAAAAAAAAATTAGACAATGGACAATGCCTTGGCTGGAGGGACGGGCCAACCAAGCCCTACCTGTGGCTCCACTATAACGAGGCCTTACTGAGGGCGAAGAATCTCGGCTCCGGTCTGATATCTTGCGGCCTCAGTCCCGGACCACAGACTCTCGTCGGTCTATACAGTCAAAATTGTCCAGAATGGATATTGACGGAACAAGCGTGCTACTGTTACTCGTTGGTCGTTGTTCCTCTCTACGACACCCTCGGACCAGACGCATGTGCCTACATCATAAACCAGGCTGAGATCAGCCTGGTCATCTGCGAAGACGACAAAAAGTGCAATCTCTTGCTCGACAAGGCGCCAAGGTGAAAACCCCTTTCGTCACTCTTTTCGAACTTTAGATTCGATTTTTATATTTTTTTAAAATTTATTTGAACAAATAGATATTTAATTAATTGTTAACAAATTTCAAATACGAAACGTGAAATGGCAACGCTTAACATTTTTAAATTCTTTTAAAATACCTTTTTAAGAAATAAAGTGTATTTATTTCATTAAATAAATTGTATTTTTTTAGTTCGTCTATTTGTTTAAATTTGTAGAACTTTGTTATTATAAATATCTGTTTATTTATTTTGATAAATAGATATTTATATATGTTAATAAATTAATTGTATTTTTTTATTTAACATTTATATTTGATTCATTTTTATTCGAAATTTTATTTTGAAATATTGCCGCAGTAATGGTGTAAAAAATGACGTGAAGAAATCGAACAAATAAGGAAGTGAATACAAATATGAGTATTTTTTAACAAATTACGGCTATTCCAAAATACAATAGTTTCATTTGAAGAATAAAACGAGAATTGTTGCTGCACATCTACAATTCGTGTAGAAATAATGATACTGCGGTAAAAAAGGGTTTTAAAGGCTGCAGAGCTCAGTATCAAAGGTCTTCAAGAATTCTTCGTCCGATTCCAAAAGCATTAACGAGCAGTTGAAGTTTTTCCAGTTTTAGCGGCACCAACTTGTATTCCAACTTTCGAATTTGACTTCCAAACTCGAAATTCACGAATTTATCTCGAATAGTCTGAAAGTGGAAGATATCGTTTTTCAAAAGAGCCGAAACGTCCCTACGGGAAGCCCATCCCGTTTCAAGCGAAATTCGAAGAAATTCTAATGAAACGATGCTTTTACAGATGCCTGAGAAAGCTGATAGTCGTGAAGGAAACGAGGCCAGCGACGAATCAACGGGCGAAGAATCGGGGCGTCGAGTTGCTGAGGTTCGAGGACGTCGAGCGTCTTGGCTCGCATAAAAATCATCCGGAAGTGCCACCCCGATCGTCGGACCTCTGCACAGTTTGCTACACGTCCGGAACGACGGGCAATCCCAAGGGCGTCATGCTCACCCACCAGAACGTCATGGCTGCGGTTTCCGCTGTCATACTTCAGCTAGGCGATCACAAACTGACCGCTCGTGATGTCATGATAAGCTTTTTACCCCTGGCTCACATGCTCGAGAGATGCTGCGAAAATGGGATTTATCTCGTGGGCGGCTCGGTTGGTTTTTACAGCGGTGATATCAAGGGCCTAGCCGATGACATGAAAGCCCTCAAACCGACCGTCATGCCTGCCGTTCCACGGCTCCTCAATCGTATTTATGACAAGGTTGGTACGACCTTGAGTTACGACCTCGAGTTCTCCATTTCGTTCATCCAAAATCGATGACGCAATATCTGACCGGAAGTCACAAGATTTTTCGACGATAAACGCTATTGGATCTCATCAAGCCACGAGTACTCTTTCCAGTCAGGGAAAAACGCTTCTTCCAGACTTTCAGCGATCGCCTGAATCGAAAGAAATAATTTAAATTAGCAAACTCCAGCATGGAAAATGATAACGATTTTTTGGTGGAAAAAATAGATCATTGGATTGTGTGGTCGTTTGGTCCCTTCATCGGGGAATAGTTAAATAGTAAAAGAGTTATAATATCTATAGAAAATAACCCAAACAATACGAGTCTTACAGCATCGATACGTGACGAGCCAAACAATACGAGAAAAAACCTGGTGTTTCGAACAACTAAAGTCTTCGGATTACCGAAACCTTTCATCGTCGCGTTGCCATCAATAAGAATTCTCAAAACAGTTTAATATTCAATGTTTTCAGTCAATAATTGATTAGTAACCCGAAATACAGGTCTCGTCAGTAATAGTCATTCTTACCTACCTCCCATTTTTCAAATCGTCACTTTTTCGCCAGTTCCAATTGTTTTCGATAACAGTTTTTTTTCCCCCAGTTCCATTCATTAGGATCACTGTCGTTTTTCTTTCGAACCCAATTATCCGGATTCACTCAATTTTTTCCCAGCTCTAATTGTTTAAACCTTCACCGGAGGAGAAATATGCTCTGTCGAGTGGAATTTGGTGGGCGCAAGGAAAAAACAGACAAATGTTCGCACACACACACAGACACACGTGGACACCTGAGCCAAAGATGTTTTTAGTCGCTCAATGCCATCAACCGAGGACGTCAGCTGATGAGCGCCCGGTGTCGGATTATAAACGAGATTCGCGTCGAAAGTGCTCTAAATAGAAATTCGAAACATCGCGAGAGAGCTTGTGCGAGCGCATATGGCCCTCCCACTCCTTTCGTTAAGAATTCAATTCTCGGACCATGCTCTTGGCTCATACGCTCACGTAGGGGCTTCCAAAGATCCGAGGCGAAGGTCGATGACATAAGATCGTTTGTCATTTTTCCGATTTTCCCCCACAGGTACACGCCGAACTTCAGAGCTCTTTCCTCAAGAGGATGCTGTTCAACATGGGAATGAGATCGAAGGAGGGCGAGATAAAGAAGAGCATCGTCAGAACCAACAGCATATGGGACAGAATCGTTTTCAGGAAGATACAGGAATCAATGGGGGGAAGACTGAGGCTCATGGTCGTCGGCTCGGCACCGTTGGCCGGAAACGTACTCACGTTCGCGAGATGCGCGTTGGGTTGCCTCATCGTCGAGGGATACGGACAGACCGAGTGCTGCGCGCCGATAACGCTCACGATACAGGTGAGTCAACCCGAATCCCAACCAACACCCAAAACGATTCGCTCATCGCTCCTCAAAAGGTCATTATGCAGAAGGTGGGAGTCCTATTTAATTTTGGCGAGAAATTATTTTTTCCATAAATTACTTTAGTCACCACTAGATATTTAGCTGGCGGAGGCTGAAATTTATAATTATTTCCATAAGATATAAGGTTCTGAAGTTTGGCGAAAAATGCAATAAAATAGGGCATTTTCGGATGCTTTGACGCCTAAACGTCGAATTGTACCGAAGTTTTTAACGAAATGAGCCAAATTTTTGAACAAAATGAGCTTTCCAGAATATACCAAAACAAACCCAAACAACCTCATAACTTATGGAAATAATGAAAGTTGTTTGGGTTTGTTTTCGTTTAATAATGAAAAATGTCAGTCTCCGCCAGGTAAATGTCACTAGTCACTACTAATTAAAGTAATTTATGACAAAAAAAATCTTCCGCCAAAATTGAGTTGGAGCCCCACTTCTGCATAATTACCGCTAAAAATCAAATACTTTTAAGCTGAAGTAGCCATTGTTGCGGATTGATGGAACGTTCGTAGAACCCGTTGCCGTTGAAATTTGCATCGTTGGCGGACGATTCCTACCCGCAATTTTTCGTTATTTTTTTACCACTATTAATTAACATCGTTTTCCGTAAACTGCGACCGGAGATTGCTGATAAAAATGCAAAAGAAAAGTTTGGCGATTTTTGCAACCCGGGATGACAAAAAACTCGAAGTTTGAACTATCGAAAACAATAATGTTCCAACGATACAAAGTCCATGCTCGTGACGTTCCATTTCAATTATGCGACCGTCACCGTTATACATATTGAACATTCTGACAAACCGTCGACTCGATGAAGTTTTTTTTCTCAGTTACTTTTTTACGGAACGCGACGTTTTGTGTATCTAAAGGCGCGTCTTTATCGCGGCTAGGTTAAGATACTTTTTGATTTCAATTCGACAGCAATTTGCTCTCTGTACCCTCGTAGTTCACAACTAACAGTAAATATATAATTTTTGTCGTCAACTACTCGAATATGCAGACCTTCAGGTTCTTCCAGTAGAGTCGACGCGTCAGTGGGTAAAATTTTAAGTCGTGTGACGAAACCGTTTTTGAGAAAATTTCGAAAAGCTCGAGGAATAATATTCTCATAGAATCTCCGAGCCATCCTAATTTATCGGGACAGTGAATGGGCCTACCTCAATGTTAAAAAGCGTGTGCCCGCTTTACCCTGTGGAAAGAAAGCCTTAAACAATTTCGCGTACTCGTATACTCGTCGAGTGAGAAGACAGCTCAACAAAATTAGAACGAGTGACGTCTCTATTTTGGTCATCCGACGACGACGGAAGAGCGTTCATCGATTAGTCGGGGCGCGACACCAAACAGTATTTGTCTTCTCACCCCACCAAAACAAAATGCGAGTGAAGTACGAACCAAAATAAAACCTTCACGTGCGACACTAATTGGATTCTTTCATTTTTTGACGTTGACTGCTTGGCTGCGTCGAAAGCACGAAACACGTCCCCATACCATTTTACTCATTCGTATATAACCTCGTTTTTCATCTTAAATATAACTGGCAAAAACAAAAAAAAATCAACGCGAACCCATAAATCTTCCTTCTGACAGGGCGATCATGTTCCCGAGCACGTGGGACCACCGGTCTCCTGCTGCTGCGTCAAACTTGTCGACGTCCCGGAAATGGAATACTTCGCGACGAACAATCAGGGCGAGGTTTGTGTCAAGGGTACAAACGTGTTCGTCGGTTACTTCAAAAATCCGGAGAAAACCGCCGAGGTCGTGGATGAGCTGGGATGGCACCACACCGGTGACATCGGAATGTGGCTTCCGGTAAACAAAAACAAAAAAATACATTACAAAAACCACGTTGATCCCGCAATTTTGTACAATTTTTATTTCGTATTTAGGAGCGAAATTTTTCAACGATTTTTCATTTCGTTTGAACTTTTCAGAACGGATGCCTAAAGATAATCGACCGAAAGAAACATATCTTCAAGCTCTCGCAGGGCGAGTACATAGTGCCCGAGAAAATTGAAAATATATACATTAGAAGTCAATACGTTCATCAGGTGTTCGTGCATGGTGAGTCGTTAAAGTCTTGCGTCGTCGCGATCGTCGTGCCCGACGTTGACGTCGTCAAGTGTTGGGCACTCGAGAACAAAATTCCGGGCACCCTAAGCGTACTCTGCGCGAATCCGGAAGTCAAGAGGCTCATTCACGACGACATGCTCGCCTGGGGCAAGGAAGCCGGTCTCAAGTCTTTCGAACAGGTAAAATTCAATGATATCATTGTCCTAGACTTTTTTCCGCTATCCTTGTGAATTTCGAAAAAAGCCAATTTTCCGGCAAGTGGTCGAATTTTCGCACTTTTTTTAAATTAAGCTTGGAGCACAACATCAACTCATTTAATAATTTCTTATTTCCTTCAAATATCTATTTTTGAGAAATAATTCTTGCATTTCTTTCTTCAAAGCGAAGTAAGTTTTACTCGTAAAATAAAATCATTTTTCTTTAAAAACTTAACCGCTGATGAGAAAATAAATATATGGCCTCAAACTACCCTATCGTAAACTGTCAGTGAAAATTTCCATTTTGATTGAAGTAAATGTCAACCCTGATCGATTTCCATTTTTGTGTCAATTATCCGTCAATTATCGCAAAAACTCGTTCGCAGGTCAAAGACATTTATCTCCATCCCGATCCATTCTCCGTACAAAATGGTTTGCTTACGCCGACCCTCAAGACTAAACGGCCTCAGCTCAAAGCGTACTTCAAGCCGCAGATCGAAGATCTATATCAGCAACTCGACTGACGGAAATTCATCGCGAATTCGTACGAAAGAACGACAAGAACAACAACAGCGGCAGCAACAGGAACAATAGCCCTGCCGAAAGTCAAGGGAACGGCCCCAAATCGAATTAGCAATTATTACTCCATAAATTCGTTGAAGAATAATATTATTATTATTATATACGGCTATTGTAATCGTTGACGTCGACGCTGTTTGAACGTCACCGAACAGGAAACCCGCTGTCCTTAATCTCTCTCCGTATAACGATATTTTTATTATTATTATTATTTTATTTATCAATGCATTCGTTCATTATGAATTATGTATAAATATAATTCTGACTTGATACACAATAGCCGCGCAGAGCAAAAACACCGAACGAAGCTACGTTACAATAAATAAAGCCGAGTTATTGTTAGGCTGGCCTTTATTCCGCTAATTGCAATATCCTCGAAAGAAAAAATGGAATGTGGGCGTGAGACCAAAATTGCAATATATCCCGAATTGCCTACGATCACAGGGACATTGAATTCTTTCATTTAGCGAGAAAACAAAATCGAAACTCCACTGCCACGACCTCACTCATTTTTCCCTCCTGATTCCAACGGTCAAGCACAAACTTTTCCACGCCACAAGGATGTGCCATTTTTCCCAATTCCAGCGAAATATTTTCGTCTCTCAATTGCCTCAAACGAATTGTGCTGGTCAACGAAATCATGTCTGGTTTTCGGGGTTTTATCTCGCGAATGAGGAAATGACCTATAACGATTGACGAATATATCCCTGGAACTGGAGAATTTGTTCGATGGGGTGACACTTGTCCAGAAATTCTCGAAAAAGAATCTTTTTTCCAACTCAGCTTTTCCTTAAATCGTTTGCTAAATATTTATCGTAAATCTCGCGCTGATATGAGAGAAAAGCCTCGAGGACTTCTATTTCTTGAAGCAATCGTTTTTTTTTTAACGCGGAGTATTTTGAACACGTTTCATTCGATTGAATAGCAATTTTTCATGTTATTTTCTGAGCTTGATACTCTGCAGAAATACTGTACGGATTTATCGATTCGTCCGGAATTTTTCACGTGATCGATTTCTCACAATTGTCTCATTTGAACAGTGACCGTTTTTGTCCAAGCGCTCGCGCCTTCCCTAGCAAAAAAAGTCTCACTAATGTCCTCCATATTTTATCAGCTGAAAAAATGGTTTTTCCATTCAAAGGCCTCTGGAATAGTGTCACCCGTCGATCGCACGAACGCGAACGAATCTCAACGTTTTTCTTAGGTATGTTTGTCTTTGTTTGTTTTGCTAATATAATTTAAATCGTTATCTAATTTTTTGATCTAAAGCTATAGTATAGGACGAAACAACCGACGATTATTAAAATAACAGCAACTACGCCAAGAATTAGCCTCTGCTGGAGAGCGCGGAACACCATTCCGGAAAGAAGGCGTGAACCTCGTCCAAGATCGGCGTCCGTATCCCGCAACTGAAAAGATTCATTTCTGTAGTCGCGTGGTACCGTGCAATAAAAAAAAAGCAACGAAGTCACACAACTTTTGGAAACGCTCGCAAAAAGTTCTTGTCCTTTTTTACCGACCGATGGTATTACGTAAAGCAGTAAAAGTAAGTGCGATTTCCTTATCAAGTTTTACCTTTTTATGCAAAATCAAGGACGAGAATTTAAACGATTGAGTTTTTTAAATAAGTAAAGCTTAAAAATTGATGTACCTAATTACGTGTGCAAGACACTTCGATTGATCAACTAATTGATTAATCGACCAATTAATGCAATTTATTCGGTTCGCGAACGAATTTTAGGAACAGCGTTTGGAATCGATATTACTGATCAATTGATTTGATAAACATCGATTGCTTTCGAATACTTGGAGCTACAAGATTGTGAACCAATGAGAGAAAACTTCGCAACACAATCGGAGACTTTTACCCTCGCTCGGCTCCGCTGTATAGTTTCTCTTTGGTCATGGAGATCCTTGAGAACTTGTGTGCCGATTTCCTCAGTCTCGAGGACCATACGGTAACCATTCTGCAAGGTCCTTCCGGTTCTCTCGATCCTTTCGGAATTATCGAGCAGCTGTTTCTTTTGATCTTCCGTTATCGCGCCGCTCTCCCACGCGTCCTCGCCGCTCATATCGACGATGTCGTCCTTCGGCTTTTTCGCCGCTTGGAATTCCCACGTTAGTCTTTTCAGCTCGGCTCGGTGGCTCTCGACTCGGCCACCCAAACGACGACGTTGCGTACCCGTTGTCCCTCGAACTTCCAACTCCATTTGTTCCAGCTGATGATTTCATTTTTTCCCGTTTCATTATATTTTAGTGACACAGAGGTCAGTCAGTCACAGAAAACACTGTTGCCATCCGCGCTTATCAATTCGTGAAGTTTTTCCGAGTGGCCAAAAATTTAGTTATTTTCTATTGTAAGGAATCCACAAAACCGAGCACACACTCTTCTTACCGACTGGGCGTGATATACCTTTTATCGCGTAAACGAGGCATCATGTACCGACTGAACTCGTGCTTATACTCTCGTGTTTTGCTCACGACGAAATAATTCTGAATATCCACATCGAATTTGTCAAAACTAATTTCAAGCGCACAACGCAAGCGATCAGTGCTCGGTCGGTACTTGGCGTCCCTTTCTAGTAATAAAAACTAGAGTTCACTCAGTCGGTAATAAAACCGGCTGCAGCTCATTTTCATATGTTCTTCAAATTTGGCTAACAAAATGTTTCACTTTTGTCAGAATTTAAAAAGCCCGCTTCACTCCAACATATGACTTACGAATATGTCTGACAATGTTTTTTACGAATGAGATACATTTCTGAAGAAACGAGGTACTCTCATCGGATAAAAATAGCAAGTGAAATTATAACACGAAATTCGCTATACAGATTCTTATAAAGGAGAAAAGTCGAGGGAGAAAAATAAAGGGAAAATCTCACCAATTCTTGTGCCTCCTCGAGCTGCCGGTCGACATCCTGTACAAATTCCCGCTTGTCATCTGTCAAAAATCACGTGTGCACGTAAAAGTGAAAATTATCGATTAGCCGGTCGTCGCGGTCGGGAGAGGGACCCACTGTACGGGCGCAATCCGCAAACGTCACACGACTATACGAGTTCGATATCATAATCCGTGAGATAAAAAGTGTCAGCTGTAACGCTGAGGATCTTTGGGTGGCCAGGTGAAAACGCGATAATTCACGAGAACGAAAATAATTTTACTTACCACCGGTGAGAGACGATATTCGGCCGATTTTTGCGGTGATGTCGGCTGTCAAGACTGCGTATTGTTGCTCGTAGTTGTCTATAAGCGTCGCCATATTGACACTGGCTTGGATGTTTGTAAGACTTTCGCGATTCGGGAGGCGCCACACGACTCACGGCGGTGGCGACAGGATGACGCGAATGCTCGCTGATCATTAATCCCTACGCCTTTTTTGACCTCCTCCAAAGACACTTGAAAAGAGACTGACGGGAAACAAAATGGACTAAGTTAGCCGAGGGTTCGAGTCGTAGATTTCGAGACGATAGATTTTTCGTGTTACAATCGTATGCACAGTAGTACCCAGCGATGAAACACTGTCTTATCGATTGCTGGAAAAAAGTTTTTCACCAAAATGTCTATCTCCGTCGGCATAGTTAAATCCTACCACACCATACCATACACGAAAATAGTAATTATTTCGAATTACGTTTATTGTTGAGGCAATTCCACGGCGACGTGTCGATTAAATAGTTCCCGTTATAGAATTGTCTTTGTAGGATCTGAAAACACCAGCAGCAATTTTTTGTCCGTTTGCTCCGACGTCAGCGTCCCAATCCTTATCTGTACATCGCATAAGAAGCGCGCTCGGTCGGTAAGACCCCGACTATGCTTTTACCAAGTGAGTCCGGGAGCGCTGACGTCGACTGACACGTGTACTTCGAAAGTCCCGACTGGCGGATACTCCGCTGGAATTAAACAGCACCAATTCCACTATCCGCAAAAACGGCTTTAGTCTGATATAAGAAACAAAGCCTCGTTATCGCGGCTACATTTCAATTAAACCAAAAGCATCGATATCATCATTTTAATTGATAAAATAAAGTCTGACTGCAGTGTCTCGAAGTTTTTCGATTACACGGGAGCGCGCAACAGAGAGGGAGAGCGAGAGAAAGAAAAAAAACAAAGATGGCGTCTCGACGATTCGGACACGTCAGAGCCAACGACGAATGGAAAACGATCGAAGAGGAGCTGTGTCCAATCAGTTTTGCTCGTTCCTTCCAAGGAACGCGTCCCATATCCGATCAAAACTCAAGCTCCTGTAGCACGCTGCTACATTAAAAAAGTTTCCGGCGGTATTGCGTGCGGCTCTCTCAAGTGTCCGGCGGCTGATACACACAGTTGTGCAAAATGAAGATGGCTGCCGAGGTGAGGTGGCTCGCGCCGTTTGTCATTTTTCTCGCTACGGGCTTCGCTGCGGGAAACAGTGTTCATCGAAAATTCGAGTACAAGTACTCGTTCAAGCCGCCGTATCTTGCACAAAAGGATGGTTCGGTACCGTTCTGGGAATACGGAGGATGTGAGTACACTAACAAAAAAACGACACGAGCCCAAACGTCGCACTACGCGGTTAACAAAATTCTAACCCAAATCTCACGAGCTGAATAACTTTTACTCTTCCGTATGTTTCGTTGAATTGTTACAAGAACAGTTTTTTTTTACTGCATCAGTTCGATAAACAAACAAAATGTCTCCCCGAATCCAACATATGGTTTGGCTCTGGTTTTCTTTCCCAACTTCGCTGCAAAAATCATTTAAAAAATACGCGAGCATCGGGTCCATTCCATATTTTTGGGAAAAATGTTCACCCGGTAAAAACAACAAAGAATTAGCGAAAACTAACGCGTGTTTTTATTTGGTCCGACACGATTTGTTTCGAAGTAGCTCAAGATTCCGTTATCGCTATGTTGCAACCATTTTTTAAGCATATACGTTTGGTCTTGGATCGTTATCTTTTCGCTTGCAAATCACACGTCTCGATGAAGTGCCTGTCAATTGGTCAGTGGAGCGTTCTGAAATAACTCACGCGCTCAGAAATCGGCCGGGATTGATTTTTTTACTGGCTTACCGATAGAGCGCCGGCTCATTATCGTTCCCCCTTGTAAATTACGCGTGCTGATACGTCGCCCGACCGGTAATGGAACATTTTTTGGCGCATTGACCCCACACGCCAAATTCACATATGTTCATCCAAAACAATCTCTGCGGTCATATGCGAGCAACGTGGCGGTCGTGCTCCCAAGCCACACGCTACGAAATTGTGCGGACATTCCGCGGATTGTTTTGCACTGCATTACCATCCAAAGATAAGTCTTATGCAGTTATCGAGTCTTATGCTAGTGATGTTTGTTTGTGAATTTTTTTTCTTCAACATGTGTCACTCGTCCGGACGGTGAAAATCCCACTGATATGTTCTTCTAAGCGGATGGAATTTCGAACAAAAAAAAAGATAGCGTTTGTTAACTGTTCAACAAAGTGCAACGTGTATCTTTTCCTTTTCCCTAAAAATCAAGAATTCCAGAAATCCCTGGACATCTGTGATTCAGCTATTTCCCTCGCACTCATAGCCGCTCCGTCGGTGAGATTCTTGGCGTTACCTCGCTTGGGAATTTACCAGACGTTTTTTATGCGTTTGCTGTTTTACCGATCGAGCATAATTCTGGTATTCAAATGGCTCGTTTCCTCATTGATCAATGTAGTTGTTGGAGGCGACTCGCCGCTTCCGAATTGTCGGTAAATGTTAACGTTTCAACTGTTTTACCGGCTAAACCTTGATGTGAAATTTTTTGTACAATTTACGCGTCTCGATGAGGTTACGCGGCCAATGCACTTAAGAACCCTACCCGAACACACCACAAGTTTCGAAGTTTTTATTTCTGAATTACGGATTATGATTGAGAATTTGTGTTCGCCCATAAAATTAAAAAAAAAATCAATACAGATGCGATCGCCAGTTCGGAAAACGTGAGGGTCGCGCCGTCGTTGCGTAGCCAGAAAGGTGCAATATGGATAAAGCAGCCTGTGAACTTCGATTGGTGGAGCGTCGATATCATGTTCCGCATAACCGGAAGAGGCAGGATCGGTGCCGATGGTCTCGCGTTCTGGTATACCGCCTCGAAAGGTGCCTACAACGGTACCGTATTCGGTAGCTCGGACATGTGGAACGGTTTGGGTATATTCTTCGATTCCTTCGACAACGACAATAAGCACAACAACCCTTACATCTCGGCTGTGATAAACGACGGAACGCATATTTTCGATCACGCCAAGTGAGTCGCTTTCTCTGAAATTATACATATTTCCCTCCACCTTCTGCATTTTCGACGTCTAGGCTTTTCGTTGGTAGCCACGAAATACCGAATTTCCAGTATATCGTTGACGACCGGTGGTAATTTACCGACGGATGGCAACTTGTCGACTTCACGATTAATCGAAATAAATGTTTGCAACGTGGTAATTTTTCGGTCAATTAAGCGTACTTCCTTTTTTTTTTTACATTTTCTTAAAAGATTCCCGAAATTTCCCAGAAGCTGAAATTCGTATCTTCTGTATTCTTATATTTTTTTTGCGTTTTCATTTCAGCGATGGAACTACCCAAATGTTAGCTGGCTGTCTGAGAGACTTCCGCAACAAGCCCTTTCCTACTCGTGCCAGGATTGAGTACTACCAAAACGTCCTGACGGTTCGTATCTTTCAACTGGGCTGAACACTGAGCAAACAAATTTCGCAAGAACTTATGAAAAACGCGCGCCCTCGTTACAGTTGCTCTTCCACAATGGAAACACGAACAATCCGGACGACTACGAGATGTGTTTCCGAGTAGAGAACGTTGTTCTTCCCAAGGCTGGATATTTCGGTGTCTCCGCAGCAACCGGTAACTCGACAAATTTTTTTAAACGTCTTTTTCTTAATTCTGTTGCTCCCACTTTTGCAAAGTGATAATCAATAATATAGCGTTTTCGCGAGAAAAGAAAAATCATGAAGAAACGAATGTTTTCATTGGAGTTTAGGTGGCCTCGCGGACGATCACGACGTCATACACTTCTTGACCGACTCTCTTCACGTTCCTGGTCAGGTGAACTTCGACCCGCGACAAGTGTCCCCAGAAGACGAGAACAAGATCACCCAGGAATATCAGGATTATCAGAAGAAGCTCGAACAGCAGAAGGAAGATTGGCGAAAGTAAGCCATGCGGTCGTTTTCCGTTTGCAAACCTGTCTTTCATTAAGCGCTCGCTTATCGGCACTCGTGTGACCTGCTTTCGGTCATCAAAAGTCGATTACAAAAAATAAATTCAGAGAATGCATTCAAGAAAGGGAGAAAATCATGAGAGTCTAGAGAATTCGACGCAAAAGTGAATGGTGATAGAAAATCGGACATTTTTATCGCGTTGCTGACAAATTCTTCGCAACGATTACAGAGAACATCCCGACGAAAAGGCGGACAAGGATGATATGGAGGAATGGTTCGAGACTGATAATCAACGAGAGTTGCGCCAAATATACGCGGCTCACTCTCACATGACCGATATCCTTAAGGAAATGAATCGGAAATTGGACGAGGTCGTTGGCAGGCAAGAGAGATCACTCAGTCTCATATCGCAACTGCAAGTGGGAGGTAAGCTTTTATCAATTTCGCCGTATTCGACGGCTAAAAAACAAGCGGGATGAAATGAAAAAAAACAAAACTGTAACGCGACCGTCATTCGTCGTTTTTCAAATAATCGACTTTTTCATTTCAACGACGTATCGTAAAATGCCACAGGTGTGCAAACAGTCGGCGGGCAGGCGGGCCAACCGGTTCTCATCGACACGATACGTCGTCAAGAGGTCGAGGCAGTCCTGAACAATCAAAATATCATTCTGAATACCGCGCAAGAAATAAAATCCTTCATTGGAGATGTGAGCTCGAAAACGGACACGATCATCAATCATCAGCTTCGAGGACCCACGGCACAGGTAAATTTATCCCCGTACCTATTCTCAAATCGTTGTTTGCAGGTTAGTAACGTGTCCAGACGAAAATGTATCTATAAGACATCGCATCATCAATCGTTAGTTCATCTGCTGCACCAAAATGTAGAAACTAAAAAAAAAAAGATGGAAAAATGATCACAAGTGAATCGTTGCTGTAAACATTATCGTGATCGCAGGTACAGCCGATCGGTTACGACTATCAATCGCTGATATCCGAGATGAGGGACGGTCTGAACACGTTGAAACGGGACGCGGCTCAGATGAACGCGAAGCTGAATCAAGGAGGCGGCGGTTGCCCAACCGGAAGTTGCCTCACGACGACGATGTTCCTTGTGTTCTTGGCGATACAGATGGCGCTGTTGCTCGGTTACAACATCTACAAGGACAACAGAGAAGCTCAGGCGAAGAAATTCTATTGATTAGGTTCGAAGCGTCCCGAGGGGCATGAGAGGAGCGCACAACGAGGATTATTCCCGGACTCGCCTCGTCAAAATTCATCATTGTAGATGGCGCAAGCGCCGCGGGGGCAAATTCAAATATAAGGGAATTCACGAATGAAGAATCCTTTTTTTTCTCCATGCATTAACGTCGCGCCGATGTGTAACGCCGCGTCATTTGGGCCCGCGATAAAAATCGATTTCCCGTGAATGTTTCACGCGTTTTCTGTCGATCGGGTAATTAGTTCGATTCCGCCACGCGGATCGTTCGGTAGTTCGCCGGACAAGCCCTGACGATTAACGTTTCGAACAATCGGTGATAGTTCGGTCTCGAATCCGCGCGGTAAATTTATATTTCGCCGCGTTAACGCCACCTGGTTTTCGCGCGTACGAAGCTCCGGGCTCGTATATTTTTCTACACCCCGGTCACACAATATCGCCGCCAGTCATCTCGACGTTATTTCTCTTCTACTCGTACGGGGCTCACGCTCGACTCTTTTTCTACACTTTTTTTTCACTGTGCATACTTCCGCATTCCTGCAATCGGCTCGTTTTTAATTAAAGGTTTATTATTTTTAGGAAAAAGAAAATTTGTAATACGGTAACAATGATATATATTTGTACAAGTATCGGATCATGTCTAAAGGGGAAACAAACGAATTTCGTCTCTCACACCCGCGATCAAATTTTCCATCGAAATAAATGTGGACGATAATTCGTTTTTTTTTCGCTTGATACGAGCGGACGAAAAGATATTCAGCGCGTACATTTAGATCTGAGCTTCAGCATGATCTCGTAATACTAACGTTTAACAATTTCGATTGCAGGTAAAGAAAATCACATTTCTTTATACATCCTGATACCTGTACACGTATATGGATTTATACGAACATATAAAAATACCTGGAACCCCATACCGTCTTCTTTATTTAAAAGGAATGAAAAAATATGATATATACATACGCACGTGCGTAAGCGTGTATTTGTATGTATATATACATATATGCATATATATATATATATATATATAAATATATAGAGATTGTTGTTCAATAGATTAAGAATGCATTAGGCCATTAAGTCGTGTCTCAAAAGTATAAAATTTGTAAAAAATAAGAAACAAATTGTTTTTACCGATGTTTTCGAAAAGGTACATATTGTAAACTGTTCGGTCTAAGAAACGTGTACAATTGACGTGAGAACAGAACGAAAAAGAAACATAAATAACATGCCGCACAAAGCTCGTTCTTATTTTATTACAACCGCCCACAATCAATTATTTATTCTATGCAATTGATTCTTTATAATGTACAATTATTTGAATTTTTCGTTTTTACCTTTTTCGAGCTTTCCATTCGCGATTCTTATTGTCCTTGATGACATAATTGGAATTGATGAAATCGAGCTTTACAGACAATTGTTTTTTTTTTTTGTGTAGTCTTATCGCATCTGATTTCAAATGAGAAATAAACATCTGTACTTCCGTAGTACGATTATGAACTTTTTGAGTATTTTTGAAAATTTCGAAATTCTGGAAATTAATAGGTTAAACCGAAAACTTCGATATTCGTTCTGAACTACAATTCTGATTGTTATTAATAAACGAATAAATCGTAAATGGAGAAAAAAACAAATTTCTTTCAACGATTCGACGTAAGATTAGATCGAATAGATTCTTCGCAACGCCTGCAGATATTCGGGAAGTATCTCTAATTCGATAGTTGGCTGGAGCCTTCCTGATCATCCCTTAAATGGATATACCCTGCAAGTTTGGCAATCCCTCTCGGTATTAGAACGGGGGGGAAGACGAAACGCAGACAAAACCACGACAGTCCCTATTATGGCTTGGAGCACTTAACATGAGTCAACACATAAAGAGAGAGAGAGACAGAGAGAGTTAGTCAACTCTACTGGAATTCACCCCTAATCCACTTCGTTACAGTTAGCACGTACACCATAAATTCCCATGCTGTGTCTGTCTATCCTTTTCTCTCTCTTTCCCTCTTATCCTTTTTCTCTCGTTCTCCCTACAATTTCACAATTTCGTAATTATTATTCATTTTTCATTTATTATCTTCTTATTCCGTGAATAACCATTGCGGAGTTTTACATTTACTTTTGTCTTTTATTTTCCTCCGCTTTTCGACTTTTTCCTCCACTTTTTTGCTTTTCCACCTTTTTTCGTCGATGTTTTCGGGTTTTTTTTACTTTTTCTCCTTTTTTACTTGGTTTACGAGACTTCGTTGAAACATGTACACGAAACTCTCTGAAAAATCATAAAAAGCCAGAGCACGGCTATGCGGTCACCACTCCCAGTATCAACCAGGCGTAGCGCTGCTTAACTTCAGCGACCGCCGGATCCCGACCGCCCATCCATCAGCGTCGGTTTTTTTAAATTTATTTTTTTTTTTCTATTGTTTTAATTATATTTAGTTCTTTTATATTTATTTTATTTATATATATTATATATACACGTAATCATTAAAAACTCGTTAATAATCATTACCTATTTTTACTGATGTTGTTTAGTTATATTTATTATATTTCTTTTTTTATTATTTATTTATCATTATCTTTAAATTGTCCACGTTTCACGCCACCAACTTTATTTTACATAAAAAATAAAATACCCATTTTGTCGCAGAGGTGAATTTTTCAAACTTCATTTTCCGGTATTTTAGCAACAATTCTATTTTTCACGGATCTTCGGGTCGCTCGATATTTGGACGAGAGTGTACAAAAAAATTATCTATTCCCCTGTAATTACTCTTGGAAAATGAGAATAAATACTAATCGACCAGGAAAAAATCTATTAATTGTTTTATGGTATCTTTCACAATTTACGTCCGGTAAATTTCTTATTTTTCATTCTCGGTGAAACATGAAGGATCCTCAACCCGTTCACCACGATAAGCAACATTTTTGTGAAAATGAAAGATTCCTCGACCAATAAAATCAAGTTTCAACCCCTTAGAATCGCAAAGTTATGTAATTCCTTTTTCTATCGTTTTTTAAATGGTATATGTCTACCATTAATTAATTTCGTAATTACACCTTTTGTACTTTATTTTCGAAAAAACCGCTAAGCTTTTATTAACAGCAAAAACTCCGTTTCGTTCGTCTGGGAAAACGAAAATGCTCGACAAGAAAAAAGTAAATAGCATTAATTTTTAAAATTCTATCTTTCGGAATTCTACCATTCAAAATTTCATTCTTTTTCAACCAAAGTTAAGAGGAGAAAAGATTCAATTCGTTCGCCACGATACCTAAAAATAAATAAAAAATACTATTAAATATTCGTGAAAAAAAAATGAACGTTTCAACCCCTTATTATTTTCACCCTTCTCCTCTAAGCTTCGTTCCGTTCCTCTTCCACGGTTGCCTCTTCCCCATTTTATTTTTTTTTTCCTCTTTTTTTATCAGCGTATTCGGAGCGGCCATATTGTTGCTCCAGGGAGAGTGCGAGGTCGTTTGACGAACGTCCGCAAGGACAAACCCCTTGGATAACGTTTCAGCCAATCCGAATGCGCCGACTGGAGTTTGGCGCAGAATCGACCAAAATTATTTTCATCCCCCTTCGAAAAACAGGTGCACGTCCCATTGGCCATCTCAACTGGCCAATCCACGATTCCGAGCTTATCGATTTTCTACCCCTCTGATTTTCCGCAAATATCCACCCTCACCGCCATTTTCATTCCCCTCTTCGTCCTTCTCCTCCTTCGTCCTTCTCTCGCCGATCTTCCTCCGCCAAATTGTTCAAACTTTTTTTTTTATCATCGAAGTTGTAAAGTGCTTTACGAGCGGCGAGAGCGGACATCCATTATTCCCGATGCTCGTTCTTGTTACCCAAGAGTTTGAATTACGAGAATCGTCGTCGCCGCTGCTCTTCGAACCGCGTGAAACGAGAAGAGACGTTTCCCCCGTCTCGTATGGGCTGTTCGGTAGAATTTCTTTTTTTTTTTCAAAAATAAACACTTTTTTCGTTGTTTCTCCCAAAAATTTTCAAAAATCTTGACAAAATGTTGAATCGGCTAAAAAAAAAGTTGGAGAATCGAGCGAAAGGTCTGTTTTAATTTTTGCTGAAATCTTGAACGAGGTTTTTCGATGACAACATTGGGTTTTGTACATTTAATTATTTGCCACTTTATAATAATGATGATGTGATTATAATAATACTTATTAACAATTCGATTGCATAATAATCATTTATTATTATATTACGACGAATATGAATTAGATAATGATATATTATTATTGTTATTATTATTATTACTATTATTATTATTGTGGTAATTATGTAATATTGAATGGAATCTAAATATAATAATTAAACATTACTCGAACATGATAAAATGTATTGATAGCCTTGACAAATTTGAGTTTTCCATTCCAAATAAAAAAATCATCGGAAAATGGCAATGAATACCTTTATATTTGAAAAATAAATTCTCTTGGTAGCAAAAAATTTGGATTGTTCACAAAAATGAAAGTGTTGTAAAAGTTTGTTTATTATTATTTCGGCACTGGAAAAATATTTTTGGTAATATTTTTCCAGTACTTTGTCCAATTGCCGATAAATCGAAATGTTTACAAAATCTTTGTTTAAAATTACAGTCTTTTCGTTGCAAAAGAAATTGGTCAGTTTTTCACAAAAGCGAAAATTTGGTGAGCGTTTTTTAGGGTTTTTCAGGCAATGCTACAAAACTACGAAACGTGAAAAATTTCGATAGACATTAAATATGACATTACGCGGACGAGGACGAATTCCCACGGGGGACGTCCGCACCGAATATTATTGTTTTCCCAACAAGCTGAAAGGATTTTTATCGCTCCGATGTTTTTATAACGATTTTTATGGAAGAGGGAGAAACCTTTTTTTTCGCACTTTTTTTTTTCTTTTTTTTTTAACTCTTCGATATCGAAGGGGTTCCCCGACGAATCTTGTAAAAGCACTTCGTTCAGAAATTAGGACCCATCGCTTCGCTGCACAAACATATCGACGTGAAAATCATTTTTCCATCGCAGCTTGTCTCCATTACGATTCGTGTCAACCTCTTGAGTGTCTTTTTTTTTCAAAAGAGACCACAAAAAATTGGAACCCGCGATGAAACCGCAAAGAAAATACAGCCGTCGCTCAGCCGAGGGAATTTCATTCGCCGCGACAGATGCACATTTCTCTAACAACATTCACCGATTTACTTACCAAACAAACTCTTCCGGAAAAATTACCGTTCAGGATCGCAAAATTATTAACGATATTGAAATATGTCGTTGCAAAAAAACGTTTTTTTTTATATTTTCGAAAAATATTTTCAAAATCTTTTGATTTTACTCGAAACGTCACGAAGTTTGAAACCCCGAAGTTTCAAGGTCGCGCGAAACGTTTTTCTTGCATAAGCATTTAAGTTAGATTCGATTTATCAGCCAAATTAAAAACAATCAATCATAATTTAATTAAAATGTTTCCTGTATGAAATTCCTTTTTGTTTTTCTTGAAATATCATATTTATTTTTTCCTTACGATTTTTCCACGACATTTTCTGCGAGATATGTTATTCGAAATTTTAAACGATATTTAGTAAAAAAAAAGTCGTCCGGTACTCATGGGGAAAAATACTTTTGAAAGCTTTCAATTAATTTTATTCCCCACGTACAAAAAGTGGAAAGAATTAGAATAAAAGAAATAAAAAAAATTTGTTTCGAGTTTTTTTTCTACATGTTTATACATTAAATAAGAGATTTCGCAATCTCGTATCGTATCGTCATGATACTTTTTCGTAATGTTTAACATCGACGTCACGTATTGAAAAATGAAATACAATTATTACTCAAGCTCGTCAAAGTTTTTTTTTCATCTCTCGACCATTAGTCACGTATTTGGAATTTTATCTGATTGCAGAGGGATGTTTGGGCGTGTCGAATATTCCCGATAGCGCGAAACGCATATAAATATGAATTTCGTCGAGGCCCTTTTTGCGAGCGTGACGAATGAAAATAATATAAGAGCGATGCGTGTATGTACGAATGGTACGAGGGCAGCCCTGTTGGGAGTGCATCAGCACCCGTGTTTCGCTGGTACGATCGAAAACTTCGACGAAACCGAGACTCTACATCTAGTCGAGGGAATCCTTGTTCCCGCGTTCATGGTCCAATGGGGCGTAACGCGCTGGGGTTTATGATTTTATTACAGAGAATTTTCGATATGAGATATCTCCATGTGAGCTATAATATCGCGTCTTTCGAGCCGTAGGAAATGAGGACGAAGAGGAATGAGATAGATAGACAGATAGATAGATATTTTTATTATTCCTTAGTATGCTATAAGGCGAAATATAAAGAATAATAATGTAAAACAAAAAACTGAGAATAAACAAAATAATTCAATTATACCATAATAATAATGATAATTATAACGATAATAAACAGGGCTCGATAATAATAACGATAATAATAAAGATATAATAACGATATATTAATGATATAATAACGATATAATAACGATATGATAGCGATATGATAGCGATATAATAATAATAATAATAATAATAATAATAATAATAATAATAACGATAATAATTGTAAATAAATATATATCCGCCACCAAAAAACAGTCTTCGCATGCAAAGACGACTTATTACGTATCCAGGCGCAGTATATAATCAAAGAGAGGGAGGGAGCGAGAGAGACAGACAGATAATTTATTTGTGCTACTAGGATCGGTTGTCCTTTGGCAATAAACGTAAAAAAACAAATATACAAATACATATGCTCGTTCGATGAATCTACAAAAATTCGAGTCCATACTGGTAGAACGGAAAATACAGATAAGAAGATGTAAAATAAAATTAGAGGTTATGCGATAACACAGTTAAACTGAAAGTTACATACTGAGAGAGAGGGAGAGATGATGATGATGATGATGATAGATTTTATTATGCCCTGAGTAAAAAAACTTTCGGGAGATTTAAGATAAAACAAAAGTTTTAACAAAATAAAGATATAGAGTTTAAAAAAATAATAATTAAATAATATTTTAAAAAATACCGGAAAATGCAATTTGAACCGGTGAGAGAGTGAGGGCAGGGGAGAGAAAGCGATAAATGGAAAGGACCAGCAACCTATCGATATCTAGGGACGAAGGGCCAAAGATACATCGCAATAGATTTTGATTTAGGACTCGGTGCCTGGGAGGGTAATAGCACGAGCGATTTGGCCGATACACAATAGTACGGGAGTTTCAGCGAGCGTTATTCCGAGCCCCGATACGTTCGATCCGATTGATTAAAAGGGCTGGCGATTTCTCATGGAAAATATATTGCCCAAGTTTTGTCACGGGGCGGAACAACGAGTCATCGATCTTTGCTCATCAACTTCCTCTCGTAAACGAGAAAATAATCATATTCGTTTTTTTTTCTCTGATTTTTTCTTATTTTGTATAAATAATTGAGACATTTTTATCAATGTTTTTTTGGCATGTGAAATGAAAGATTCGAAGAAATGTTGCTTGAAAATGATGTAGTGAGTTTTTTAAAAATAATTGTTCCCGTAGTTTTTTGTTACTTATTGAATCAAATAAAAAATGTCTTTCTTAAATGTCATTCAACAAAAATGAATTCCAGTAAATTAAGTTTTTCATTAATTGAAAAAATTTAGAATACCTTTTTTCGTAACTTTTGTTACTTTTGAAAAATTATAGCTAATATTCATAAAAACGAAAACTAACAAGGAACGGATGGTTTAAAAGTTCGTTTAATTTTCTATATAATAAACCGATGTAATCGATCATTTTCAAGATATCGTTACGTTGATCATGGAGAACTTCGTCGAGCGTTGCGAATGCGAAAAAATCGTTGAAAAATGATACGAACTGAAAAATTAACGAAGAGCGCGAGTATTTTTTTTTGGAATTGTTTTTTTTTTGAGGTCGAGCGCAAAACGTCATTGTCGAGAGCCCAAACGACAATGAGTACGAAAAATGAGGGTAGGAAAATTCGTAACGCCGGAGATGAGAAGGCAATTTTTTTTTTCTTTTTTTTTCTTCTTCTTGCCATCTCAATGAATTCGTCATTGACGAGGGAAAAACAGGAGAAGCGAAGAAGCTTAGTGCACTTTAGTACTGGGAGAAAAATAATGTTGTCACGTCAAGGTTCGCTTGCGAGGAACAAAACGCGGACTCCTCGATGGTCCTACGATTATTTTCGAAAGCACCGAGGGTTGAAAAAGTCGCGAGTGACGGGTCATAATCTTTCGGGCACTGCTCGGGCGTTACATAGATCACCGATGTTTTTGCTCGAACGAGAAGGGTGCAGACGTTTCACTCGTAACCCAGCTCTGTCTCTCGCTTGTGAGCGTACACGCGTACGTACAGATAAATTTATATTTGTCTCGGAGGAAGACAACGACTGTTTAATTATTATTAATCGTGCACGGCTCGGCGTTACAATCAAACCCGATTTTAACGACGCTTTATTCATTATTCCCGGATTAAAGGATTGCTTATTTGGCCATCGAACGTTACGAAAATAACGAACATGAAATTTTGTAATTTTCATTATTATTCATTCCCTATTATTTATCTGGTTTTCTTATTTTAGTAATTATTGTATTGTTTTTTTTAGTATTTGTTTATTCTTTATCAGTTCTTCTTATTTTTGTTATTATTGTAAGAACTAATAAGGAATAAATTAATAAATACATTTATGTATTTCTTATTAGTTCTTCTTAGTTTAGATATTATTTTATTTTTTCTTAAATATATCTTCATTCTTATTTATTATTTATATCTTTTATTGAATTATTACTTATACAATTGGATTAATTAAATAAAAATCGATGTTTTCATATATATATTTTATTTGTTCAATAAATAATAAATGCTTTTTAAATTGATTTTACAATGCATTGGCTGATTTGCTAATTCAACCACATCTATAAGTCAACTATTCGAACCTACTTTAAACAGAAATTCAAATTTGTGTGCAATTTAAAAAAAACTGGCTAAGATTGACGATACTTGTTGAAAATTTGTTTTTTTTTTTAAATGAAAACTAGAATTGAACATAGTGAGTTTTAGTTGGTTTTCATCGTGGAAAACACGTTCAACCTCAAATCGGGTTTTAACTGTGACACATGGTGAATGATTACGCTGGACCAAAAGGGACTCCCGGAAGAGAGGGCACTTTTACCGATGGGCGTAACGCACACGTTGGCCCATTCACTCTCGGGAGATAAATAACCGTTGGCCAGTGAAAAGGTTGTCCTGATCTACGGATTCGCATTACGAAATTTTACTGAATCAAGAGAGGAGAGAGAGAGAGAGAGAGAGAGAGGGACCATTTACTCGTTCAACTCGCGGATATTTATGGGTTTTCCGGGGGACCACGTCCGGAAGATTCCTCCTCGTATGGATGTCATAAGTCTCTCAAATTGGACGTTAAGTTCGCGAAAATTCGCTTTTAATGGCGAATATGATTGGGTTACATGGCGGCGTGTTCGAACCGCCAGTTTCGTCTGGCAGGGACAGCCTTTGGAGATTTCAACGCCTCAAAATTGTGACAGAACTTGACGTACTCGCGTCCCATCAAATGCTCCTGAACACTTTGTTACTTTGAAAAATCTTTTATCGTAATCGTCGTGATTAAAAATTATTTTTAGCAAAGGTTTTCAATAAATAGGAAAATACGGTGTTTCCATTTTCTTTAGATTCGATTCGAAATTTCGATTCTTTTTTTCTTAAATTTCTTTTCGTTCTTTAAAATGTTCATTTTTTTCGAAAAATCGGTTTTTCTTTTGAAATTTCCTTTCTTTCTTCATAGTTTTCATTCTTTTACTAAAATTCAATTTTTTAAATTAATTTTCTTTCTTCAATATTGTCGTTTTTTTTTTCGAATGAATCTTGAAATTTTGGGGAATTTTTTTAAATAATCTCTTATTTCGATGTTTCAATTATCTTAAACAAAAAACAAAAATCAGAATTAAACTTCTTTGAATAAACAAATCTTTCGACACCACGAGGCTTGATATGCTCAATTTCAGGGATAGGATTTTTTTTTTAATTGGAACGTAAAAAAAAGCCTTGAAAACAAAGGCTTCTCGATTTTCTTAAAATTCATTTAAAAACAATTTATCGATAGATTGGGATGAGTAATAAATATGATGGGCATAGCCCATCGGGGATAAATCATCGTTAATACTCAAATGCACAATATCATTGCCATAAGATATATCATCTATTGGATGAAGAATTTATTCTCGCAGCGGAATTCCCCTCGTGGACTTCTGAACTGCATCAATTAGAGCCTGCTCGCAGTTGGACCAAATTTACATTGGTCGATATATATATATTCATTTATAGCAGTGATACGTCGTGCACGCACCATAACGTTCTTGATTTCATTGCATTGCTTGCCTTACATAATACGTACGTACAGGGTACAACCAACCATTAGGGTTGGGATATTTCGTTCTGCCAACACAAATGGCAAGCTCTGTAGATATGTTTTCAAGGAAGCAATTTCGAAGACCTCTGACTTCGAGGACAATTCGTAATAATACATGACCCTTATCGTCTCCAAACAAATCGGTATATATAAATGAATTTATGGATTACATATATAAATATACTCACTGTAATAAAAAAATTAATCAGGATTTTAAAATATATAGTTTTCAATCGTGAGGATTATCAAAGATTCGTTTTCAAAAAATATCAACACGATTCTTCGAACAACCAATTGTCACAGTACCTAAAATCCATATATTTAATGTAATAATACACGTAATATATATTTAGATTTTGAATATGCTTTTCCACGTATATGAATACACCTAATGATAAAGCATATATATATTTTTTAGTCCTGTGGAACTATTAATGATTCGTTTTCAAAAAATTTCGACACGATTCTCCAAGCATTCAAATCTGACCTTAGCAAAAATCTATATATATCCATATATATCGATACATGGACTTTAAATATCCTTTTCGTTATATATATAAATTTCCCAAGTATAAGGATATATATTTTTTTTTAAATCCAATCAATCCTATCAATTATTCGTTTTCAAAAAATGTCAACACGATTCTCCAAACAACCAGATGTGACGTTATATAAAAAATACGTATATATAAAAAAAACTATACATTACAGCCCAGTTACGTTGGGGATGATCAGCCTACCAGGACTAATGCACCACGTGACTAAATGTTCAACTCTCGAATTAAATGTTCCTTTTCGTCACTCTCTCTCTCTCTCTCTCTCTCTCTCTCTCTCCTTCGGCAAAAAGGTACTTTAGGCTTTTACCCCATAACGAAATAAGTACGAGGCGGACTGGATATACGTAGGTTTCGGGTTGGCCTTACGGGGTACTTAACACCCTTCGGGCGTTACTCCCCTTCGGTGCAATTACAACCCCCAACGCGTATCGTAAAAGGATGCACGCGTATATTTATGCGAGGACCGAAGTACCCGCGCATCCGTCGTGTCGCTTTCATATTCATATCCTAGCGTTGCTCGAATATCTCTTTTTCCTTGTCTTTAATATTTTTTTTTTATTATTATTTTTTTTTTTTTTGACACTTGATCCAGTCCGGAGCAATCGAGGTGAGGGACGAGGAGCAACGAGGACAATTATAATTAAATAGCCCCTCAAGCACAATTGTGCAAATCAAGGCGGACCCATGGGGTCCCGAAGTGGTTTATTGAAGAAATTCTTCGAGTGGAATGTAAAATTTATTTGTTCGTTGCATTTGGGTTGTTGGACTATTGTGAATATTTCAAAATATACGGATTCGATTTTTTTTTATTTTTAGGTTTGGATGGATTTTTTAACTATATATTTGGGTTTTTTTTATTTTTGTGATTCGAATGGATTTTCTAACCTTATATTTGGATTTTTTAAATTCTGTAATTTAGATGGATTTTTTAACCTCACATTTGAATTTTTGGAATTTCTAAGAAAAAAAAAAGTATAATCGGTGGGTTTTTGTATACAACGAAATTCGTTGAATTTTCCGGAACGAACCAAAGTTCCTTGAATTCTCAGAAAAAAAACTTTGATTTTTTTTTTTTCGATAAAGCCTAAAATTTTTTAGATTTGCGAAAATCAAACTGAAAATTGTTTGATTAAAAAAATATATAAATCCAATGGACAAACAACATATACCTACGTAAAAATTTACAGATTTTCGAAGCGAAAATTTCAAAAATATAAATCCCCCTCCCGGGGGCCGTATCTGACGTAATGCAAATAATTCGCAGATGACGATAATCGTAACGGCCTGTAGTTATAACGTTAACGCGCGGAGCGGAGTTGACGGACAATGCCACGCGATAATGAGCTGGAACGAACGCGTGTCGTCAAATTGGCAGTATAATTTTTATGTTCTTTCGCGCCCGAGAGACACGAGAGGAGCAAGAGGAGATGCTCGACGTGATGAATCCCTCGAGAAAAATGAGAGTACATCGTACCCATTGGTAAACGCCGTTGTACATGTGCGAAATTATTATTATTACCTTTATCGTTGTAACGAGGATAAAGATTGATAACATCAATATTATACTTTTATTACTGAAATAATTTGTACTCTCAATTATTTATTATTATTATTATTATTATTATTATTATTTACATACTTATTCTGATGATTGTTGTTTCTCCTGTTATTATCATCAGTATTAATATTATCACAAATAACGATAATAAATAAATAAATAAATTTAGATGAGCAACGATAATATTACTTTCTACTTAGATAATAATTATTGTTTATATTATTGAAATTATTTGGATTCTTCAACTGATCTTATCATTGTTGTCACTATTATTATTATTATTATTATTAATATAATCGCGTCCTTTTAACTTTCGTTATTCATTGAATTATTATTGTTATAATATACAAATATTTAACAAAATATTGCTTTTAAAAATAAAAAAGTATTGAAAAAATGAATATTCAAAGTGAATATTATGATATAACAAAATGTTAATATTGTTAAGAAAATGTTTTTACAAAATCATAAGTCTAGATTTCCAATGAATTTTCGATGTAACATTTCCTCAAAAATATGTTTCTATCGGCAAATTGCAGCAAACAGTCCCGATAACTGTAAAACTAATTATATAACTAGCGATAATAATATTATCAGTAAGAAGACCAATCAGCAGCAATTATTCTATTTTTCATTTGCAAATTCACAAAACGTTCTTGAACAAGTCAAAAGGTTTCTTTTTATTTCGACTCTCCTAACGCGTTAGAAATTCTTTCAGTAATTTTTCAATTTTCATTATTTATCTATTCAATTGATTTTTTTCATTGTTTTTTGTTTATTGTTATTGTTTATCAATAAATACAATGCGATTTTTATATTCAGTTAGAAATAGCGAAATTATTCACCCGAGATGTACAACCCTCTGATATCGAGGGTGGGGTGGAGGAAGGGGGCAAAAAAGAAAGTTCTCCCTTCGTACCTCGTTTCGCCCTTCGAACTTCCTGCGTTTCATGGGTACTTCCGGAAGTGATTTTTACGGTCCTGTATCCACGATGTTGTTGGATCGCACGAGGGGAGGGGACGGTGATGATACATTCGAAGGACGGGACGAATGTGGACGCGTGTACGAAAGTGGGATGATTCCGCGAAATCTGAAAAGTCAGTGATGCGCGAAGAAGGGCTGAAGCCCGAAGTGACCGAAGTGTCCCTCAAGGGACGCGTCCGAGAATTCGAAGGGTCCGACGGAAAAATCAACGCTGCGGATGTCCTCGCTTCCGGCGAGCGCGAAAGTCCCCGAAGAGTCATTTGTCAATTTCCTCGGGGGTTCTTGCGATATTCTCTTTTTCTTTTCTTCGCTCGGAGTTTGCCATGAGTCCGCAAGAGTTTGGCTCAAACGTTCTACTAATTTTCGTCGTTCACAGGCGTGTGCCGCGCGCCACGATAATACGACGTGGCAAATACGATACGAGGCTTACCGGAAGTCTAACATTTGTCCGTCCACGTGCGTCATTTACCGACAATCTCGTTACACTTTTTTTTCACCACCCGACTCTGTTTTCGGTTTTTTTTTTTGGGTTTCGTTTTTTAATCGTTGGAGAATTTTTCGCGTACCGTAAATCGGGGCTGCTATGACTTTGCGGATTATTTTGACACATTTTGGGGCTACTTTGACATATGTGTAGTTTAGAGTTTATAGGCCGTGTTTTGTTATTATTACTTTTTAAAAAAAATAGTTTTTCTTCGTTCTAGGCCGGATTTAATCAATATTGAACTTTAAGATCTAATCAAAATGGTGCGAAACTATAAAAAGAAATCAGGAGGACGAGCGTACAAGAACTATACGGAAAATGATCTCGCAAAGGCTGTCGCAGAAGTTAGAACTGGAAGAATGTCACAAAAAGCAGCGGCGGAATACTTTAAAGTGGGCAGAACTACCATCATCAATAGAATCCACCAACAAAATATATTTTATTGATTTGTAAGTGCCATTAATTGTGATAAAAGTGCC
>JAPYZJ010000902.1:0-34098 GCA_030522765.1 Ophioninae sp. B BG-2022a
CCCCCCCCCCCCCCCCCCCCCCGCCTCTCCCGCCACCGTTATCCGTCTCGATCGTTTTGGCACTCTCGTCAACTCGACTCGCCGCTCGTCCATCATCGGCAAACCACAAACGAGAATAGGAGTTTCCTTTTTTTAAATTTTTTATTTTTTTATTTTTTTTTTAAAGGTAAACTTCGTACGATGCCTCGTTGTTTCGTGGACGAATGAGATCCTTAGCGGTGGAGTACAGGACGAAAAAAAGAGGGAAAAAAAAGAAACGATGTAACCATTCGAGCACGTAAAGCGTCAAGACGAAAGTGAGGAAAAAGAGCGTCATGACGGAACAATTCGCAGACAGTCGAGAGGAGCATGCTTTCAACGGGAATTTTCTTTGCACTCGATAACTCCATTTCCTTCTTCCGGCTCGTCGATTCTCGTCGAATAAATTCTCTTCTCTTGCTCCTTACTTCAGAGTCGAGAAGACTTTATATATTTCTCCCCGCTTCGATTCCTCCTCGACACTCGAGGCGTACGAATATTTTTCCTAATCACTCTCTCAACGCGAGAGAACACGATGCCACGAAAATTAGGATAAGCTTGCTTGAATTCCATGCCCCGAAGACTTTCTTGTAACTTTCAATATTGATTTCGAACATTTTCGTGACGAGACTTTTTTAAGGACTGTGAGGTCGGGACTGTGGGTGGAAAAGATTTGCTTGAGGTATTATTGAATGGATATTCCAAAATTGCTGATTTTTCGTCCTCCCAAGAATTGTCGTTTTGAAATTTATTAGTAAGCAATGTTAATTATCAAAAACAATTCGGTGTTCAGATCCATGATTCAACGGACAATTTTTCATAATTTTTTTGAGATTTTTTGAAGTATTTTTTTGATATTCATTACTTTCGACGTTGTATAATTTTTTAATTTCAGTTTTTTTAAATTTATTACATTTGATATTTTTAGAGAGGTTAATTAATTTTTTTTTAATGTCGAGTTAATTAAAAGAATTAATTGTCTTTCGATTTGTAAAATTGAGAGATTGATTTTTCGCAGTTCGAGGATTTTTGTATGGATAATACAATTCCAGTACGTTAATTAACTCGAATGCAATTATGTCCAGGAATAAAAACGATTCAATCATGCTTCCGCCGACCTTGTTAATTCCAGCGATCTCAGAATAAAAATTATAAAATTAAACAACAATCATTCATCGCTGATTTATGTTAATCTCCCAACGTTTAAAAATTTAAACTTTCGGAGATTAGACTGCCCATCATGCAAATGAGCACATCCATAATTTTTATCAGTGTTTTGATTTTTTTTAATAACGGATTTTCGGAGATTTGCAATTGCAGCGTAATTGAAAGTGATTCGAGGATGAAAAATTAATAGTTATCAAGCAGTTCCTCGAAATGTGATAATCCTAATGGTTGGAAATTCACGTTTGCGGTCTCTTTGATCTCAGGATCTCTCTTCAATATGATGGTGTACTCACGATTCTTTATCCAGCATAATTACACGAATCCTTGTATGATACTCAAATGAAAGTTGAATTATTCCAGGCAACGCGCGAATTTCGGCAATTCTCGAACCATAGAGCGAGGTTGAAACATCACAGGTTAAAAGCACGGCCACCAGCTCGCATTTATATTGAACGAAAAAATAAAAAAAAAGTAGTTACGGCATGGATCCGGTTCCGCTATTTTTTCATGCGCGTTCCAAGTTATGTACATTCGTTCGTTGATAATCCGGATATATACGAGACCGGAGAGAGGCGTGCAAAAATTTACATAGCATTTATTTGAATCGTGTTCACCAAATTATTTTAGGTGAATTTTAAGTCGATTAAAATTGCACACGATTCAGATTTCGTGACATATTTCTTCCAGTTTCTCTCTCTCTACTTTTTTTGTTATTATTTTGAATATAATTCAATTAAACTCGTTAATTCTATCAATGCATGAATTATATAATAGGAATTTTTTCATTTTATCACGTATTCCCTCTTTCTCTCGCAACGTTGTGAATTGATTGTTATTATCGTTATTTTGTCATTAAAATTGTATTAGTCTTGAATCACCTATTGAGTTTCGCTTTAGTTTTCGTTTATGACATCCCATTTTTCACATAATTCTTCCTTTGCATTTTAATTTTTTTCTCCGATATTGTTTTCACGCTTCCTTTCTATTTCATATATGTTTCTCTTACACCATATCATTTTATTGTTTGTTATTGTAATTTTGCACGTTATAATTTTACTAAAGGTTAATTTTTCTTTCTTTAAAGCCACCAGAAAAACGCGACTTTAAATAATAACAAAACGATGATTTATCAATATTTTCCAATAAAAAAAACAAACAAATTCAAACCCATCAAGACTACGTACAATTTTTGTTAAAAATCGAAATTTCGATGCCTGACTGCTCTCATTAAAAAAAAAACTTGCTAAACGCTCTTTTTTCGTATTGGACGTTCCCTCTTTCGGCTCGTTGATCAGCTAATGCCCGAATATCCTGGATATGTGGTAACCCGTTTATCCCGGAAATAGCCATAAAGCAATGCATATAAATTACGCTACTCTGCATCAAATATCCACTTCAGTGTTATTTGCCAACTTCAACACCGCAGCAGCCCTACAGCAATATTTAATACCGTACCCACGTAGGAATCCCCCAATGCTTACCCCAAAACGTTAATGAGTACCAAATGAGACGTCGATTTACTAATTCGTACAATAGTTTCGAGCTGGCACGATATGATGTAAATCTAGACGCTTGTGATTAGACTGGAACGCGTCTCTCCGATTATCACGTTTTACGTATAAGCGTATTCTACCGTTTCACGATACCTCGTGGAGTTGGGGTCGATCGACCACACCGGGAACTCGAGAATTTTCGATGGTGAAACAAATACCTGCTGCTTTGTGGTACTTCGTGAATACCTTAAATGGAGTTTTTTCTTTGGCTTAATACAAGGGGTATTTTTACTGAAACACTTTTTACGGACTGTCTTATTGGAGTATGATTAATTGAAGACATGTATGCACTGTCTTACTTAAGGACCTTTAAGTCGTGTCTTACTTAAGTATTTTTTAGTACTATAATACATAAGTACCCTAAGTATTTTCATACTTAAGGATTATCGCTCTAAGCCTGTTGAATACTGTGTTACTTGGGTATTTTTAATGCCTATCTGGCTATAAGTACATTTAGGTATTATCTCGCTAAGTCCTGTTAAGTACTATCTCTCTAAGTAGTTTTACGTACTATCTCTCTAAGTACTTTCACGTACTACCTCTCTAAGTACCTTTAAGTACTATCTCTTTAAGTACTTTTACGTACTTTTTCTCTGAGTACTTCCAAGTGTTTTCTCTTTAAGTACTTCAGTTTAAGTACCGTTTTGTGTCATTTTAGTAAGTACTCAAAAGGAATACTTTAAAAATACTTTACGAGTATTTTAAAACCAGTCCATCCCGATGAAATATAACATAAAAAAGCAAACAAAACAGAAGTGTATTTCGAATTATTTTGAAGCTTAGCATCGATCGACTAGAATCTAAACATTTTTGTTTTTACGCGAACGTGGCTGTGCCACTTCAATTACGTGACGATTTTTTTCGGAACGATTCCGCGTCATCGATGATGCTAATCCTGACGGATCGATGAACTCCTCTCGAAACTTTCGATTGATAACAACAATAAAAAAAAATTACGGTCTACCGTAAACGCACTCATCCGCGTTCAAGCGGTGATAAACCGTCCGAGAGAATATTTCACGGCTTGACGTGAGAATAACGAGGCTACTCGAACACTCGCGCAAAGTGCACGCTGGTTTTGCCGTCTCCATCAAAAAACGGGGCCTGAAGAACCTCCATGAAAAAAAAAGAAAAAAAACACACACACAGGTCGTAATAAGAAAAAGGGCGTCATGAGCAATCTTTCTTTAAGATCCAGGCTACGGTGTATCGCGTCATAAATATCATTCATACGGAGGTGTAGGTGTGATCAGCGTTGGTATAGGTCGAGTGCAGTGGCGATCGAAAATGGGAGCGATAGAACGAGGGTGAACGAGGGTGAACATCGGAAGGTGAGGCTCGATACGAGACCCTGGTCGGTCATTCGGAAGTAACTTGAGATTGTACCCCTCCACATCGCTTAACTGCCGGGAGGGGGTGTGAAGTAGATGTGGAAAAGATCGGAGAATCACTTTTATGAAAGTCCAGCATCAATACAGGGCATCCTGTCGGAAATCGAACGATGCCTTTCAGCTATGCCCTTCCGTTCCCTCGGGTCAATTGTGGAACCTTTTAAGGTCTGAATTTATCATCTAACTGGCGTTGTTTCTGCATTATACATTCGAGACTCATAGTCAAGTTGGTGGTAGACTTAGAGGTCGTTGAACCCCCACGAAAGAGTCAGTATAATAATGACCATTACGGTACGTTTTGACGCGATGAAGAATAGGATTGATCGTCGCCAATGTGAGGAAACTCCACTTTGCTTGGAACGGCCCATAGACGAATCGGTACATCCCGAAACCACTTCCACCTTTATAGTACTTTGCACCACCTCGGTCTCTCACAGTCTATAACTTTTCGCTTGAAAAACTGCTATCCACCGTGGCAGCGGCTGAGAATAGTGAGGGAGGTAAACGAGGGGACGAAAAACAGAGGAAAAAAGATGTGAGAGGAAAGGAGAGAAAGAAGAATGGTTTTATTTTTTTATTGGATTTTTATCGGCACTGAACTGACTCTTTCCACATTACCACGGATCTATTTTTCCAACCTCCTACCATTTAATTCTAACCGAGGCATTTGCTAATGGTTCGCTCTTTTTGTTACATCCTTCTTTTCGGCGTTTTTATGTATAATACCCGTGGAAAAGAAACAATCTGTATATGGTTACCTTCTCGACGAGATATTTGCCTCCGCCAGGAAAAAAAAATCGAAAAACCTCACCGGATTCATACGGGGTATTTTTTGGAAGGTTTTATAGCAATTAAATATTTAACCGCGCTTTGTTTTTACAAGAAATAGCTCGTGCGATCCAAATTAGCTGAACAATGTGAAGTCCCATCAGAGGACGAACGAACCCCTGGTTTTTCGTAATTGGGATCCTAGTCATCTTCCTCACTAAGCAAATTAAACTCGCAGCTTTTCGAATGTGACGTGTTACTAAAATATTGGAAACTCTTTTTAGACCCTCTTCAGTTTTGAAGATCGAACGAGCATCGTATTCGATTTCACAAAATTCATCTTGAAAATCATTTCATTATAAAACCTTTAATATGTATTATTATCAATGTAGACGAGACGACTTTTTACAAATAAACGAAACAAATGCATACAGATATTTTTGTTACATAAAGTCATTAACAAATTTTTATTTTCTTTGATTTTCCTTGAATAAATTCCCAAAATAAATAATCCTGGCAATACTAATGAAAAACGATAATGGAATAGATATAAAATAAATTATAGATGATCTCAGTAGAGTGACGTTTATAAATCGGAGAATTGAAATGTAGAAAGAGTTTTTTATTTCAACGAAACAATTAAAATTATGATTTTCTTGGACTTAAACGAAATAATTTCCGGTACAATTGAACCTGAATATGTAAAGGACAAAACTTCGTACGGCCACATGTAATCATCATTGCGGCTAACATGAATTAAACGATGTTAAATACCATACAAAATCGAAACGATTATTTATTGTCCATTTCTTGTGTTAATTCGTAAAATAATGAATCTTGAAAATAGACCCAATATATATTAATTGATTAATAGTATTTGTTCCCAGCACGTTTACATACTGAATAAAAAATTTTCATAATTCCTTTTTTCTATGCACAGCCCCATTTAAATATTCAATTGTGCATTGATGAGGTGAAAAAAATGATTTGTACAACTTCTCGCTTTTGAATAATGAAAAATAATGTTTAAAAATAAATGTAAATTTTTGTATTCCACTAAATATACGTGTTCTCCGTTTAGAAAAAAATCTTGTAAATGACGACGAAAAACACAAAAATATAGGTGATCAATTTATGTGGGATGTGCGAATACTTCTTTGTTTTCATCGACATTTTTATTTTATGTGATTTCAGCGAAGGAAACGTACTAAGATGCAATATATTTACCATAGGCCTTCCGTACAGACCCGTTGCTAGAAATTTCGTTCACTTCATACCTCCATAACCAACTATTCCAGATACTGTCCAGAGAGCAGCCCTCGTTGGCGTTTGTATGGATAAAACGTCAGCAGACTCTATTTTCCTTGGGCAACTGCAACACCTATAATATGATGGAGAAGCTGGCAAAACTTGGAGGCAAAGATGAAAATTCCCCTTTAGGTTCGCAAGACCAGGGAGGATTTTCGCGTGTGTAATTTGATGTGTGGACGTTGATAGTGCCGGTAAGTCCGTCGTAACCATGTTCCAGTGATTGTACTCTCGCAAGGAAAATAGAGACGAAAAGTGTTTTACCCCGAAAGTTAATGAAAATTTAACCGAAACATTTTTGAATACACAACGAGAGACGGATGGTAACGTTGAAATGGTTTCCAAAATTATAACTTCCAGCTTGCCAAAATGCCTTCCGAGGTTGTCGTTATTTCTAGTGCCTTTTATTATTTATTTTTATTTTTTTTCCTTCTGGAAAAGTCTCGTCTGTGGCTCATGATTTAGGTAACCGTAAGCCAAAATTAAATAGGTTACGTTGACTTATATGATTGCTGGATAAATATTGAAAAATCGCTGAAATTCTTAAAAATTAGAATAATTATTATTCCTGATGAAATGCGAATTAACTTAGAGTTTTTCGAAAAGAATTTTAGAATAGTTAATTACATTTATATTTTTATTAAATATTTACATTAAATGCATAATCTGTAGTAATAATTAAACTAATGACTATTACTAATTATTTTAATTATTTAATTCACAATAACAAATTAAAAATAATTATTGTTTTAGAACTTTTCTAAAATGATTCAAAATAATTTTAAAATGCTAAATCGATGATTTCCCCATTATGGAATCATCACAGAGCAGTTTTACGAAGAGTTGGAGGAATCGGTTTGCAATAAAACCATCAAAGAGCGAGAGCAGAAAGCAAAAAAAACGAAGAGATGGAAAGTCGAAAAATGATAGTTGATTCGATTCGATCAAAATGGAAGCCAGCATAAGCCGTGCAATTGGGTCAGCTATAACGAGGGGAAAAAAAACAAGGTAAACAAATTTTTGGAAGCGAGTAATTAAAATTTTCCGGGAGTTATTCGTTCGCCTCGCAAATCGAAATTCCATAACTTTCGACAGAATCCAATAAAAATAACTGAGCGAATCTCCGCGCTGGAATTCCTATAGCCACCTACTCGCAAATCAACGTGCGCAGTAGCGGTGGCTACCTCGTTATTCTCGATCGTTTATATTATGTCATACTTTCCAATCATGAGTTTTAGTGGAGAACAACCCTCGTATGACGCACTCGTATATCTATAGACACGTGTAAGAACGAGGACGAAGGAATTTCGGGGTAAATTGGCCAAAGGATAAAGAGGACCCCATCCTTCCATCGCCGTAAACTTTTCACTCGGGATGGATGAAACACACGCGATTTTATGAGATTTTTCAATCAGGAAATCGAGACCAAACGATCATGTTGAAGTATCTCGTTCGACGACGGGACACAATGAGCTGTATATATGTTGTCGTCCTGGAATATAAACCTGTACACGTACTCCATCCACGCGTCATTCATAAAGCAGCGCTCGGCATAAATTGGGGACCCTGATGGAGAATGTCTTCTTGGAATTTCGACGATACGACGAAGTTTCATTTTCCAAAACTTTCGTCTCGAAACTTTGTGCAGAAAAGTTTTTGAGGGGCGGCCGGAGGGGGAGACTCGTTAACCTTAATAAACGTTTACAAGTTTTTCATTTTTTATTTTTTATTTCGATGGAGTCTTCGATGACTTTAACTTCGATGGAATTTTTGATTACTTTGATTTTTATGGGGTTCGATTACTTTTTCATGGGATTTTTCAGTTTTATAGGATTGTGATGTAGTCTTTGATCTTTTGACTCGTTTTCGATACTTTTCTTTTTTTAGGATTTTCATGGACTCTTCAATTACTTTGATTTTGATGGAGTCTTCGATTTCTTAGATTTCAATGGTCTCTTTAATTACTATTTAATGGGGTTTTTATTTTTTGTGAGTTTTTAATAGGATATTTCTTTTTTTTCGATATTGATCAAGTTTCAACTTACTTGAAAGGATTAACTTGATTAAAAAATTACTCGTTTCAGTGAGAAAATTTATAATCTTTGGCTACCCTTCCTTCACCCTCAAATTTACGTACTCGTACGTAACAACGTCACCTAGATTTTGTCCCTTGTTCTCTCGAATGATTACCAATTTCCGTGGGCTTTTATAAAAGCGCTCATAGATTGGCTGAACGGTCAAAATAACTTGTTGAAGCGATATGAAAATATTGATGGAATTAATGAATAATATTGTTGCACGTGGATACGTAATATGTTTCATATCCGAGTATGGTCGAAACCATAACTCAAATATACAACTCGAAAGAGGAGTGAACAGCTTCCGGATAACTAAAGCACGTATCATGGCCGTTGCCAGGACTCCGAAAGATCTGGGCTACGTGCTGGAGTGCTACTTGAATACACATATATTACATGTATATAGTTCCATGTGTCTGTGTATAAACGACCCACGAGCAGAGAGAAAAAAAGGGGGAGATGAGGAAAACTCAGCCTCGTACATATCCGAGCTCCTTCAGCTCAAGAGTCATCGCCCTATCGAGAGAGAGAGAGAGAGAGAGAGAGAGAGGGAGAGGGAGAGAGAGAAAAGAAGAAGGGGTGAAACAGAAAAAGAGAGAGAGAGATGATGATGATGATGATGAAGAATTCATTATGCCACATTAAAATTTTCAAGCAATTAAACATAACAAAATAAAAAAACTCAACTAATAATGCGATATGAATACGAATTAACAAAAAAAGAACAATAGTGTTTAAAAAGCAAGTAAAACAAAAAGCCACAGCAAGAAACAATTTTTTATAACTAAAAATAAACTACGAATCACTATAACGAATAAACAAGTCAAAAATAAGAATATGAAAAATAGAAAAAACCCTATCCAGAGAGAGAGAGGGAGAGAGAGAGAGCGCACACTTTTTCTCTCTCTCTTTTTCTCTCTCTCACCTTCTATTCCTTTTACTTCCTGTCACTCTTTTATTCGAAGTGATGCAAAGAGCCAGGATGCAAATGACACCGAGGATATAAAACTTTACCCATCCTACTACATGAATATTTTCGTCCACCGCTCGTGCGCCGACAATGAGCTTTTTTTCCCGAGGTTTCACTTTCCATGACACGTCAAACCGAGCCGACAGTCCTCGTCACCATATTTAACCGTGAAAAAAAAAGAAAGAAAATAGGTCCTCGACCAATTTTTCGATCCTGCTCACACCTTGGAACGACTTCTTCCTCACGAATATACGATAACGTTCTTTGCTCAAATAATTTTCGCCTTTCTTTGGAAATCGATGAAACGCTCTAATAATCTGATATTTGACGACTGCGGTTGACATATGTGCATAATTTATACGATATGTTTTATAGCTCATACATATGTGCATAATTTATGCAAGTACGACAGTAAATTGATAACCATTTAATCACTTCGTGAATTTCCTATCAACAATCGTAAAATCAAACTAAAATAACTGACCCCTTACTTACATAAATTTACTTATGAATATTTAGATTCGTTTTTTATTTAAAAAAAAAATAGAAACAAACTTAACACCCATCATTATTGTCCTATTTACCGAACTTAATTTTTTTATGTTCTTTTGGTGATTATATGTATATAATCTATGTATTTATAAGCAATTATATGCGTATAATTAATGCAATAAAAAAAGAAGATAAAAATTAAAAAATTATAATTACGAGTAGGTATGTATCGAATGATCTCGCGAGCGAAAATCTTGAAAGAGGTTTAATGGCACTGTTCTTCGTTTTTAATATTTACGGAAGAGCTTACGAACTGAAGCTTTTCCGTGATAATCTAACGTGCAAAAAAGAAGGTTTTTCTTTCAATTACGTAGAGAACGTGTTTTTTTTTGTTTCGTCGAGTATATAGAACACACGTTTTTCATAATAACCGCGGTATATAACGCTTAATACGATAAGACCTTAAAATCCTTTGCGCGCATAGACACTAACGAAACTTTCCCACGTACACGAGAGGAAAGCCACGAGGGAAAACCGTCACTAATAAATTCCATTACCGAGGAATTGATATTCACGTTTTTTTTTTTTCGTAATCTCGGTTTTTGAACGTTGCTACCGTTATATAAAAAAAGAGGGGAAAAGCCGTATATATTGGATTTTGAGTGAATAAGAGAGCGAGCCAAAAGAAAATTTCTATTAACAATGACTGATTTTAATAAAAATCCCCTTAGCCCCATCCCCATCTCGTTTCCGAATGTATTTCATTATTATTCCTCCTTTGCAACCAGATCGAGTTGACGACCTCGTGTCAATTTAAAATATTTCGAAGCACAGGCGGTTCAGGATAATGGAAAAAAAAATCTCGGCGATAATACAAATTAATAATTTGAACGAGAGCCTCATCTGCCTATCTTGTAATAAATTGTATTCCTTTTTTTGTCCCCTTTTACCAGGAGACATTGGAGAAGGGGATGAGAGACTTGTGAGGATTTCAACGGAGCTCTCCTTCAGCCACCGCCCAGGGGATAAAGATTCATCGTCTATTTATATACTAAATGTATATAAAAGGTGTATGGGGAATTCCAACGAGAATTAATCTGTTCCCTCATTTAATCTCGCTGATAACGAAACGAATAAAATAATGAAATTTATCTCATTTGTTTTTTATTTAATAAAATCAAATTAATTTGATTTGAGATTGAATAGGTTTTTTTGTGAAATATATTTTTAAATATATAAAAGTTTCATAATTCTAAATAAGATGAAGACTGAGATTGAAAATATTTTTTAGTTTTTAATCTAAAAATGAATTTAATTTCGCTAATAACGTATTTTAATTTCCATAGTGATTTCTTCGCAACATTCCCTATCGTATGATGGCAAGATTTGATTAATTTATATACATTCATTAAAAATAAATTGTTAAAGTTGTTGAATAACAATTTTGTTTTTAAAATGAGATAATTTTTAATACTTATGCGTATAGATCTTTAAACCATAATAACACCATTGTTTGAAAATATTTGAAAACAAACGAAAAACTTGATCGTAGCAAGACTATGCACGAATTGTGCGTCAAATCCCAACCTTGTCATCCAAATACTCCAATCGAAAGAACACTTGACAATCAATCTATTTCCTCAATCTAAGGCCTCAAAACCATATATATTTTTTTCAATCATTGTAAAAGCGATGTGAAAATCGAGAGTTGGAAAGCCCTTTGGATCGAAGAAAGAAAAAGATTAAGCGGTAAGATAAAGCGATAAAACGTCCCACCGTTGGCTGGCTTCTGATAATATAGCTGATAGAGATTCCAGAAAAAAGCGAGAAGGAGCTCAAGAGGTTTGGAAAAGGGTCTCTGAAAGTTATTCGTAATCCATTATTGTATTTTAGCTAAGTTAATGTATTACTCTCTACAGATTGACTGTTTAAGACGATAAAGGATTAACCTCCATCACTTTTATCTTGATATCATATTATACGAATTGAAACATGAATTCTGATAAACAAATTTCCAATTTCTACTCGTTCATAGTCGAATGATATTGACCATTAAATTCTTCAGCTCCATCCGATTCAGCAAAACCTAAATTTGTGATAAATCCAACGAGATTCTGATTAACAAATTTCAAATATCCACCCGTTCATCATCCAATGAAATTGTTCATTCGACGCTCCAGCTTCGTTCGATTCAGCAAAACATGGATGACGATTTCGCACTATTTTGTACGTCTTCAATTACGAGGTTGCAAAATGTAATCCAGAGTTCGATATTTCTTCGGTGAGCGTGCGTGTCGAGTTACGATTTCGGTGACAGCCCACAATTTTCCGGAGTGGAGAAAACAGTGAAACGAGATGAAATAAATTGTATGAAAGGGCATGAAAATCTCTTGGCCTCCAGCCAAAAAGCTGGCCGACTCTCGATGAAATACCTCACACGCAATGATACGCGAAAAGATACGAATGGAGGAAGGTTTAGGAAGGGCCAAAACGGAGACCAAGTGTAGCCATTGTGACAGGGAAAACGGGCTGACGTTACCACCCGATGAGACCTCCCATTGGAAGGGCCGAGAGGATTTCTGTTCACTCCGGGTGAGCTTGTATCGTCTGCTTCAAGAATGAGGTACGTTCAAACATCATCCGACTTTCGTTCGTTTCGAAACACCATTCGGTCCGCGTGGACTCGATAGGAGGGTGGAAAATGACACGCGATGTTTTCCCGTCGCGTCTGAAAGCTAGCAGAGAGATAAGGGACGAGGGAGAAAGTCGTAACATAAACATCGCGCCTGTGGTAACGCACTCTTCCTTTCAGTAAAAAAAAAATCAACGCAAACTCGATCAGGCCTTTCCTATTGCGCTACTCACGAGTATCCCCCTCTCCTAATACGCGTAAACAAAGGAGAGCAAATAAAAAAGTAACCCTTGGATCTTGATACGCCAATTGGTTATAGTGCCATTTTCTCTGATGGCCGTTTGGAATGTGCAAGCTGAAGATTATTTGTAAACCATTTTTTTTCAGAGTGAATTATATGTAAAAATAATATTTCTTCAATATTTGTATTCGTTCGTGGTGTACTTTGCCAGTTACGTTGCCTCCTTAATTCGCAAAGACAAAATTGCTATTAGATAAGAGTTGTGTAATTCGCTACGGTCTCTTACCGTTCAGCCTATACATCGGCATCTAATCAACATGAAGCATCAACTTCAGCAGGCTTCCTTTCTGTTTCTCCACTGCTCGCGTTATATGGCTAGTAACTTTGCGCCGGGGATTTCGTTGAAACGCGAGCTTGATCGATCTGCCAATGCAGCGAGGAATCGATATCAGCCGGAAGAGGAGAAGCGCAGGCAGCAGTTGTGGAATACTCGATCGTGATCGAAGAGTGAGATAAAATTGGAGCTAGGGACTGAATTACATATTTCCCTGTAGGACTACATGTATATATCTATAGGTTTATATATTCTTCGTCTGAATTTGGAAAAAGTAGTAGACAAGCCTCAAGGATATATGCGAGATGCTGAAAAATTTCGACGCGGCCTCTCGTTACGTCGGTAGTGACAATCTGGCAGTTTTTCGCTGCGAGTCACTATCGATCTATGGCGCAACCCTGACGATTTCGAAAGCTCAAAGTGTGGAGGTTTTTATAGTCCAGGACTTCCTAGTCGTCGAATTTGGGGAAATAGTGTACAATCGTCAATAATTCACCATTTGTCCCATGATAACCGCAAAACGTAATTTTTTTTTAAATTTGCGAAAATGGCAATTAAGAGGCCCTCGGGAATAGCGTTCTGAATGCGCACGATAAATTTCATTATAATCGGTTCATCCGTTTGGGAGAATAGTGCGCTGGAATTACTTAACGTATAAAATAAAGGCGACAAGAATACCAGGTATGCCACTTTTCTTAGCGGTCATTGTAATTAGTTACAAATTTTTCGTGTTACTACGTTTTTTCATTCTATTTCTTCTGTTATCGAGAAATCGATGAATACATATTGTAAAAAAAAATTATAATAATGAATAGTATGTTTGTTGCTTTGCAAAAAAACTATATCAACACCTCTTTACGTAGCTGAACTTCTATTCTTGTAGCATCCATATTACTATGCATGTGGGTGGCTTTGTCACACAAAATGATACAAATCACTGTAAACATCAACACAAAACACTAGCAACATTTTTTTTACCAATGTATATATGTTTTTTTTATATCCCAAGGTCATATCTATCAATCTACTTTATAAAAACGTACTTAAATACACACGTTTGAATAATCAAGGTATTCTTGAAGGATTGATTGATCTTCGATGGAGGCAGTTCAACACACGTGCACATTTCATGCAGCTGCTAAAATATGAATGAACGGTTCTATATTTTCGGTAATAATTGTAGCTACAGATGAGGCTATCGAATCATACTTGATGTTAACGATTATCCATTTTTTATTCATAAACCGTCTGATTATCGATGGAATAATTGAAACAGTAGACTCATTTCCGGTTTGCCGTTGCCGTCCCTAATGTACATTTGTAGGTCATCGGTAGCTAATGTACCTTTCATCAATGAACCAATATTGAATTTGTAGTGGTATTAAATTATTCAAACAGCGAAGTCTCATTAACCAGTCAAGCCAAGAACCGCGAGTTCAAAATCCAAACGAATCAATTTATAATTTCCCAAAGCTTGGCATAACTCAAAAAAAATGACCTAACGGCATTTACTGATTTTAAACGTCACCGTTTACCTGTACAACAATAAAACATCACCAAATTGTTTTTTGGTATTGAGATAAGATATTATTAATATTGAGATATTGAGTTCTCTGTTTTAAACAAAATCGCTATTTCGTCATATTCAGTTCTAACCCTTAACAATTTGAATAATGTAATTCGAATTTCTGAAAATTTGAGGACTCCAGTTCTAACATCCAAGAATTTGAACGACTTTCTTCTAAAATAAACTAAATCTGAAAGATACAATTCTAAAATTAATAAATTCATCTTTGAATTTACAACTAATACCAACTAGTTTCGCGATGATTTTCAGTTCCAAACTCTATCGAAAGACGTATCAATGTACTTAAATTTGTACCAAACCTCTTGGTTCCAACAGAACCTTCAATATTACATAATCAAAGACTATTTTTCCCCACTTACACCCCTCTTAAACCAATCGAAGACTGGCTGATGTGAAAAAAAACAGACACACACACCCACGCTCGTATACTTCTGTCTGGGTCGCGTTAAAAAAAAACTCCAATATAATTCCATTGTGCGGATCGAATTAATAAAAACACCTCGTGATTCGTGGAACATGAGCCATACTCGAATCGTAACAAGGCCACGTACGTTGAATAAATAAACGCAGAGAACTCTGTGAATTCATAAAAGGCTTCAGCTGTAAACAAAGTTAGCGGAGAGAGAGAGAGAGATATAAAAGACAGAGAGAGAGGTATAGATAGTGTCGAGTCTCGCAGCTTTGGTCCTTATAAATAGCCACTCTTGTCCCCGTGAAACGGTTAATTTAGCAAAATAGTTTGAGCACGTACGTTGCGGGGAATAGTTAGTTTATAGCTGAAAGAGTGGATAAGCCTGCACGTTCGTAGCCCCAGTGCTCCCTTCTATCCAGAGCTATTCCCAACCCCATAACGTTTGATACTCGCGCCATACCCAAGCCCTCTACAATACACGTATAAATAAATGGCTGAGGTGCAAAAGGACGTATGCAAATATGCCACCACCACTGGAGTCTGGTCTTCGCAGCCTTCTGCTTTTCCATCTATATCGAGACGCGAGTGTATATAGTTTACCGAGAACTGTTAACGGGCCAGGGGGCCCTTCCATTCTCTATCTCCCTGAGGACTGTTTTAAGCCCCCCCCTTCTCCATCGCTTGGTTAAATCGCTTGACTTCGACCTCGCCAGATAAGGCAAAACTCGACTAATATACATGTACTCGTATCAATGCCCCAGCAAATTTACCACACCCAGCCCTTCGTTCCGTTGATCATTTTTTTGGGGACTTTGAACTCGATCTGCGAAGCTGTAATTTTTTTTCCATGTCATCTATTTATTGAAATCATAAAAATTAGTCGGTGACAACAGCAGACGAAAAGTCTGCTGAATTGTTCCTGAATTATTATTGGTATTGCTGCACAATTGTTTATGGAATATCAATGAAATAAATTATTGTGTTTTTATAAAATATTCATAAGGGGATTGCAATAAATTCAACAGTTTTTTTATAAATAATTTTTGTATTGAAAGAATTAATGTTGCTAGTGACAATGAATTTTATATGAGACAAAATCGTGAAATTATTGGTAAAAAAGCAATACTTTTCTCGAAATAATTCTTCGAATATAAATATCATATAAATATAAAAAAATCCACAGATACAAAAAAATAAGAATATATAGAATCTATAAAAATAAAGCAACAAAAAATTTCACGAAAATACTTTTCTCATAAAGAAAATCAGGATAAACTCCGTCACTAAAAATCCCATTATTTCTCAGCTCCTTGTCCCTTTTTTGAATATCTCTCGGTTTTAAATTTCTTCTCTGTTCCCTGCGGCCCCGTGAATTTTGATCTCGCGATATCCGGTCGAAAAATTCGGTCACAGCTTCGCAACGCGACACGCTCGGATAATCGGCAAAAATTGAGGAAACGCGCATGCGCCAACGTATTCTCGAGTATCACAGCAGGGATAAGCAGAAAATTTGTCATTTTTTTTTCTTTTTGCTTTTTCCTTTGCACGATAGTAGCGATGCGAAAGATAATGAAAGTAATAGTTGAGCGAAGGGCGGGAGGGTACCGGTGTTGCCCATTTTCACGATCCAACGCACTTCTGTGGCTGACTCGCATTCACTGGCCGGCATGTACCACTGCGAAATAGCGCGCGAAGCTTCCAGTAGAAAAGGCAACGATGTAGTCAGACACTCAGCGAAAGCGACGGGAAGAGGGTTGCGCGGAGGGGTAGTGTGCGCGTACGTACGCAACAACGAGTGCAACGAGTCTCAGCAGTCTCCCGGGTGTTCTCGTTTTAATAGCGAACTCTGAACGCAATTAACGCCGATTCCGGAAGTTCGAGGTAATTGAAAATTCTATCATAAACATCTATATTTCTTGCGAGAGAGAGGGGCTTTTATACGCTGGAATATGAAGGGAGATAAAAGGATAGAGACGAATGGAGGAATGAAAGAGAAAGAGGAAGATCGAGGAGGGGTTGGGGTGAGGGAATGGGGGGTCGAATGGGAGGTCCGTTAGTTCATTTTTCTAGCTCTTTCAAAAGCAGCCATTTTGCGAAATGACTATTATAGTGCGAGTGAACGAGGCGTACTGTTTAATGATTTCAAGCGTGCATAATGAGAGAAACGCGTTCTGAATGAGGTCGAGAGAGAAACGTGAAACATAAAACCGACGAAAAATGGAAATGCGAGAGATACACATATATCCGCATACACACACACATCTGTTAACTCTCAAGTACATTTTGCCTCTTTCTGTCTCTTCTTTTCTCTCCTTTCTCTCTTTTTTATCTCTCTCTCTCTCTCTCTCGTTTTTTTTCTCTTTGGGGAAAAATATACTCCGATTTGCCTCGAGCGAGAGGATCTGTAATTGTTCCGTCGGAAAGACGAGACGTATCGACGCTTGCTCTTTCGCAATTTCATTCATCAGAATTCAACCGACTGTTCCGATACCCGCAGCATCGATGTCCTTTCCCTACTTCCACTCTCTTTGTCTTTCTTTTACCTCCGTGTAGCTCCGAACGAATTCACCCGAGATATTCATACCGGGGATTTATCGTCAACGATGGCTTAAATGTTTAAGCGAGGTCGACACTTCCTTGAAGAAACTAGTAAGAACGACCGTTCATAGTTGTTTCTTTTTTTCGTTTCGAGACTTGTACAATCACTTATAGCCAATTGTCTCTCTCGTCTTTACAGGCTGTTTCGAACCAAGAAATAGAACAATTGCCAGAAATATAAAGTTCATCCTTTTTCTGTTTCATGCCGAGTACTCGTTTGGATATCTTTGGATTTTTATGATGATGTCAAGTAACTGAATGAAAACGATTCAAGGGAATTTTTTCCTTACTAATAAATAATTTAATTACAAATTCTAAGATAATTTATGTATTACAATCCTAAAAAACCTATCGCTCCTCAAATTTTAAAGAACACTGCTCATTTTTTAATCGCGTAATATCTTGAGTAATCGATATTCATAAAATTAATCTCATATTTTCATTTCGGAACACACGAATCACAAATTTGTACAAAATATTTGCGTTCGTATAACTCCAACGATAATCTCACTTCTGTCTAATCCAAAACTGGATAATATTTTTTTCAATGTACTCTTATTAAAAAAGACAAAAAAGATCGAAAAATATTCCGAACGTCTCATCAAAAAATGCTGTCTTTTCGATACTTTTAACGAGTCCAGAGTACTCTATCATCACAGATGGAATCACCGTTCCGATAATTTGATTTGGCAAGTGTATGGGCAGGCCAATTCCGAATTCACGACAGTGGAGAATTAAGCGCTTGATTTGTAAAGTACTCAACGACTGTTTACTCGTGCGTGTACTAGGGTTCTTTCGGGATTGTGTAGAGCCCGTGAGAACCCGAACGAGAAAGAGAATGGGAGAGAGAGAGAGAGAGAGAACCAGCAAAGACACACCGTTCGAATCGACTTGCCGCTTCACCACTTGTCCAACCCGAACGGAAACTTGCGTGAAAATGACATTAGCAGAGCGAACCCTATTTCCAGGTAGGGTTGAAGCGCAGACACCGAGAATTGACCGAGCGTACGCGGCATGAATTTTGAATCCCTCGATGTGGTACGCGTACGCATACGTATTTCGAAAGGAGCAATGGACGAGAGTCCTCCAGAATTCACTTCCATCGGTACTCAAAGTTACGCCCTTTACTCCGTCACAAAGTACTTTCCTGACGCGAAAGTCCGAAAGCCACATCGGCGTGTGTACCATCATTGATTGGACGCCTTTTGTAAATCAGGTCAACGGTATCCCCCCGCCCCCCACGTACGTGGATTCGCCTTTCGAGTCCTGTACCATCATCACCCATCGACTACGCACGTAACCAGTCCCAGTATTGGAGGAGGACCACCGTATCTTGCCTCAGATGTAACGTGAAATTCCCTCCAATTGCCTACTGTAGGAATGGCTGTAGCTTCGCCTCTTCAAATTCCATACAATTTGTATTCGACGCCACGACCGACTCATTAACGCGATCCTGCGACAGTTCACCGGAGAGAGAGAGAGAGAAACGTCTTCAGACCCTTCGACAAACCTGGTAGAATTTACGAAGGGGCAAAGTTCCCGGCACAATTCAACGTCGCCTTAAATGCCTGGGTTACTTGGCTAACGAGATTCCATCAGAGTTTATAAACGGAATCAATCTTTTTTTGTCCATGCTTCGTCAGTCCTCATTGATATACCCAAATACTTTATTTTGTCCTGTTAAATTCCTCAAGCTTATTTCCATTATCCATCAATAGCCTTTTCCCAAATGTCATAACCGTTTTGTTCGTCTCAAAGTCCGGACGTGACAATTGGATGGTTAACGTCCAAACCCGTGTATGTAAATATTCGTAGCTCTACTCTGACACCAGACGTCATTCACGAAAATAATGAATACCCTTTCAAAGAAAAAATGGTCGAAAAAAGTGGTGGGACGACCTTCATCAATTATGACTAAAAACTTGGACTGTCAGTTATAATTATCACATTTTTTCCAACAATCTCTTCGCCAAGAGCCACATCTACGTTATTGGATAAAGTTTCATATCCCCCCACCACACGTCGAGCTGAAATTGTGCAGATGTGCTAACGGAACCTTCAAAAGGATATTTAGGGACAGGCGATAGTTTTCAAAATATCGAATTTTGAAAATGCTTTGAACCTAAACAATGTTTGATGATGATTGAATAATATTTGATAAAAGATTTGATGATTTTAACCCAAACGAACCCAAGGAACCCTAAAATATCAATTTTGTGTGAGTAAAAATATCAAGCGACACTCGAATAGCAGCAGACTTCATTCATCATAATAATAGATAACCCGTCAAAGAAAAAATGATCCAAAAACAGAAACGTGACACGAACCCCATCGATTATGACCAGAAACTTTGGTTGTCATTTGTAATTATCACTTTTGCCCACCGATTTTTTCCACGAGCTTCAGTTCTACTTTTTTCAAATATTTTATTAACGGCATCCAAGTTCATTTAGATCCAAAGAAATTTATTTCAGCTCGTGGCTTAACAAAAAAAATTCGCCAAGGGTCACGTTGTTTTCCTCCGTTTTGAAAGAACAACCAATCAACAAACATCCTCCATGAAACTACCTTTATCTCCAAAACAAAACAAAAAAACAAAAAATCGTTTCCTCGTCAATCATAAAAACGTGGGAACCTTCACTTTATGGAAACACAAAGCGTACGTCAAGAATCAGCAAGAAGAATGAGCGTTCAATCGAATATTCAATCCATACAAAAATATCGATGTCCCAATGATATTGGAAGGAAGCTTTCGCAAGCTGGCGACGAAAACTTTGAACGAAGTCCCGGTGTACTTTCGGGAGGAACAACGGTTGGAATATCGGACTGGCACGGGCATAGAACATTTCCCGTGGCAGGTCGTGTAGCCCACGAGAAACCTGATATGCATTACAGCGATACCGAAGCACTCAATCGACGATATTCGATATTCCGTTTTCAATCGAACCGGAGTCCTTCCGTAAAACGACAGATGGAAGGGGAAGTGGCGAGGGTTAGGGGGGGGGGGGGAGAAAAGATGGGGTTTGATGGCGATGGCTATTTCCCAAGATTTAGTACATTTCAGAGGCAACGCGAAAACTTTCTCTGCCGTTGCGGGATAGTTTCCTTATTCTTTCGGGGCCACTTTCCTCCCATTTCCAGAAGATATTCCAGGGAGCTTCCGATGTGTAAGCGCTACCTGTGGAATTAAGAAACTCCCTGATGAAAATCTAATATAAGGGGATTGCATTATGAACCGCTGAAAAGCCGGAACGACTCGCGCGTCAAAATCGATATTGCCAAGCCCCTTAAGTTTATATATAGATATGTATATCCGTTGAATGGAACGCCTCGGGCATTATCAATAGTTCTATACTAATTCAGTGTCTCTTGCAAATACAATGACGACAATGGAATTCCTTGGGCATTCGGTGTAATAACGAATAGAACTTTTGATAGGTATATATGTATATGGGGGTGTAAGTACGAGTATAGAAAGGGAGGAAGAGAAAGAGAAGGATATAGAGGTCGTGGAAAAGCATTGGTATTTCATAGAAGTAATCATCGCGTCCTCTCGAGTCTCCCCATAGTTTCGATTCATTCGAGCGTTCACACGAGCGTCTCGGAAATTCCTTCGTGCCACTTTCTTCATGAACGTCTCGACCGCGAGGTCACGAGCAATTAGGAATTCCCTCGAATATGAGCAATCGCGATTTCATTGCTCGGTAAGCTATATTTGTCGAATGACTGCACAACTATTTGAAATTGAAAAGAAAAAAAAAAAACGTCGATTGTAGAAGGCGGGAATGAGAGCTTCCTTGGTCGAGAATGGTTGATCAATCAAACGCCGGAGATTCTGGAATTTCAGACGATTCAAAATTCCCAGAGGTGGATATTTCTTTTTTTTTTCCTTTCCTCTGAAATTTTCATCTTCGACAGAGTTGAATGATAAAAGAGGATGACAAAAGTGCTCGTTATTGGTTCGGACATTTGCACCGATTTTTCATCGAGAATTTATCAAGTCTTCCTGTCTGAAGTCCGGAGAAACAGATGACGAGTATTTTCTTTTTTTAACTCTCAAAACTTCGTTGGAAATTCATGTTTATTCTCACCGAATTTTGAAGGCTCAAATTATTCAGGATACCATTTATATCGAGTTTTTGTTCCAGGGAAAGAAACTGGATTATCCAACCCGTGAAACGTCATTGGACTCATCGGTTAATTCACAGTCGCCATCGTCGTACAAAAAATTTACGAAGAAATGAAAGACACCGAGGCAAACCTCGGGCATGACAACTGGATGCTTAGCGTCCTAGCTCACGTATAAAAATACATGAAGCTCTACTGTTAATACCAGACGTCATTCGCTAAAACAATTGACACCCTTTCAAAGAAAAAATGGTCGAAAAAGTGGTGACACGATCGCCATCAATTATGACAAAAAACATGGACTGTCGGTTATAATTATCACATTTTTCCAACAATCTCTTCTCCAATAGACAGATCTACGTTATTGGATAAAGTTCCATTCCCCTCCCACCAGCCGTCGAGTGGAAACCCTAGGGGAACCGCTAAAAAGATTTTTTATATTTATTTTACTGCGCTCCTACTACTCAAACCTAAACAAACCCAAAAAGATCCAAACAAACCCAAAGCGACCCAATTAAACTTAAAAACATCCCGACGAACCCAAAGGCATTTAAACAAATCCAAACGGACCCAAACAAACCCAAACCCAGCCCCATCTGACATGGCGAGCGCTATACACGTAGGAGAGTTGAATGAAGCCGGAGTGGGAGTATCGATCTGTCGCGTCGGACGACATATATAGATATACCAGCACGCGTTGAAAGAATAAACTTTAAAATTCGATATCTCAAAAACTGTAGTGAGTCGTCAAAAATCCTTTCAGGCCTTCTCTATATATATTAGTAGTAACGTCTGTGCAAAATTTCAGCTCGATGGAAGGTGATCTGAACGAGCTTTTCAGAACTTTACGAAAAAAAAACTTAAAAATTAAATATCTCAAAAATCACCGCGTATCGCAAAAAATCTATTTAGGGGTTCTCTCAACCCATTAAAAGAAAAATCTTGACAAATTTTCAGCTCGATCAGAGCGGTCGTCTGATTTTTGAAACTTCATTTCTTTTTTTTTTTTTAATATATATTATCAACATTCTCCCTTCTCAGTTTTGACGCAATTAAATTTCGTTCGCGGTCCAGCAAAGAAACGTAATGAAGTGCCACGTAAGGAAACGTACGTTATCAACAATGTGACTCGGGAGGAAAAATCTTTGGTGGGGGAGTATATCTCGGGCTTCGTGAATTCCGAAGGTATTGTGACGTGGGAATTCAACGTCTTCAACGAGCCAGGTCGGACGTAAGGTTAGCCGACAAGCTCGGAATAGGAAGGAAGTTAGACCGGTAAGCAAATAGAGTCTCGAAGAGGGAAGGTTTAGTTGCCTCGGAGGAAGCGGTTTTGGGAATCAACGTTGATTCTATTACCAACACTGACGCGGATCCCTTGAGCAACCTCGGAGTAGAAATGGTGTCATATAGTAAATATAGTAAACCCAGGACAGCACAGTATCCGGGCATTAACCTTTTACGTGTATACATAATAAAGATGCTGTTAGATACACACACACACACATATATATAAATAGAAATACATGTAGATAAGTGCTGAGTTATTCCTTGATTTCCCTGTCAAACTGTTCATCACAGCATCGAACTTTGCACGATAGTTTGTACTTCGCTGATTCAATTGTTGCTCTCGACATCTCACAAACCGAGACAAGAAATCAATGTATCTTCCTTTATTTCACAACTTCGATAGGTTTTGTGCAACATTCGAGATAATTCTTATTCGAACGTGAAGAAAAGTTCGCCTACTCGATAATTGACAGTCGAATTGGGAGCACGCGTTCCCAACTGGCTTCAAATAATCCCACGTTCAAACGTAAGAAATGCTCTCGTTCAAGCTAATACGTATTTCAGTATGGCTATTCAAGTGTAAAAAAATATTTATATTCAGTTTAATTTACATTCGGGTGTGTGAAAGAAAGTATAGTTTAAACTGTAATAAAAACAAATATAATTTATAATTCAAATGTGAAGTAAACTCACATTCGAAATTATTCGAATTTAAGTGTAGAAAATGAACAAATTGAGTATAAGTTTTATTGAATTTTTTAAATAAAATCACATACAAGATTATTCGAATTTAAATGCAAAAAACAATCAAATTCAACGTGAGTTATATTTGAGTTTTGAAATAAATTCACATTTAAAATAATACGAGTTTCAATGTAAAAAAAAAAAGAAGTTCGGTATGATTGAAAATTACAATTACAAATTAACATTAAGGATAATCTACACGCGAACCGAAAGAAAAATTCCATTTAAAGCGAACCCCATTGAAGTATGGCAAAAATTCAATATTCTTTCGTTTATTCACTGCTGTCGAATTCTTGATGTAAGTGAGCTGCTCGATAGAGAAACGCCGGATGACGGGTACTCCCGTTTAATTATGAAAAATAGTCGTTTTTTCTCTACGTCGCTCTCTCTCTGTTTCCTTTTCTCCCTTTCTCGCTGGTTGCCCTCTCTTCCGACCCTTTTCTCTCACTTTGCCCCCTTCTTTTCGTCAGCATGGAAAACGTAGTCGTTTTTAGAGTAGAAAAGTATCTGCATGGACGCAGCTACCTTACGTGAGCCCAAGTTAACTCGCACATCTGGAAAGAGCGAAAAAAACGTACGAAAGTACGAATCAAGAAGGAACGGTCGCTCATTGCCCTTCCCATGCCTTAAAACTTTAAGCCCGGCAAAGAAAAAGCAGTATTTCATGTTTGGCTGTGTAGATGGAAGAACGAGGAAAAAAGAGAGACTGAGAGAGAAAAAAGAGACATTGAGAAAGAGAGAGAGAGGCAAGTCTCAAATTCGTGGGAGTGAGTCGAAGGTACACGAGTGCACTAACAGACAAACGAGAGTAAAACTCGTTACCGCGTATACGGAAACCCCCAATAGTCCATAACCGTTCTCCGCAGAAATTGGTTTAGATTGGTTATCGATCGAGGCGTAAAGAGATTGCCACTCCGGCGTTTCTTTCCTTCAGGTACTCAGAGCAAAATAGCACTCTTTTCGATTTTTTCGTCAAAAGAAACCAAAAAAAAAAAAAACGGAGGTACCAAAAAAAAGTGAAAGGTTCGAAGCGTCGCCTCCAAGAGTGAGAGAAAAAGACAGGAAAGGGATCGATTTTGTTCATAGAGCTCAGAATAGACAACGTCTCTTTTTCTCTCTCTCTCTCTTTCCCTCGCCGACGCGAAAACGAAAGTCCAGGCGAAATGGAGGAATAGAAGAAAATACACAGGTGAGGGGATCTACACTCCTTTGGTATAACGGAAGGACCCTTTAGGGGTCCTACTTTCGCTCAAGAACGAGCTACGAAATTGAGTCTAGAAGGGAGTAAGAGAGAGAGAGAGAGAGAGAGAGAGTAATAGAACCGAGACATAAGCCCAGGAAAGTACAAAAAGCCCGAGGCATTTCTGTGTATATCCCTCGAATCGGCCACGTATCTCGAATGGGGGCGAAAATAAAAGGGCACAATCAGGATTGGTACTCCGGAGTACAGAGAGGGCTCGCTTGAGGCCTTTACCTTCTACGGACTACCGATACGATATCATATCGAACTTGCCGTACCTTCCGCACCTTTTTATATCTCCTAACCCCTGTAGAGTACTCGAAGAAAAGACAATCCGGTTGTTCCTTGCGTGATACGGTACGAGCATGAAATATCTACACCACTCGACAATCAGATATACGCGCGTCCCTCTTCCTCCCCTCTTGCTACATTTAAATTCGCCCACGATGCAATATCCTTCCTTTTATACGTGAAAAATTCATTCACTCCTCCATGGCTTTATCGGAATGCAAATACATCGATGAGAATCGTAAAATCTATATTTTTGTTTCTTCTTCCCGATATCGTACCGGCAATTTCATCCCCACAAACGATACTCGTTTCATTATATTTTCTCTCTGTTCTTTTCTCGATCAAATACTGACTGCTTCTTTTTTATATTTTCATAAGGTTTTTTTTCATCAGATTTCATCTTGGTTTTATCCTTTTCTTTTTTTTATGAAGCTTGAATATGGTCTTTTACCAAATTTGGTGGGTGGTCCATTAAAATCTTTTTTTAAGCATTTTGTAATTCTTAGTTGAAAAATACTTTTTTTTACACGTTTGGCAATTTTGAGAAAAATCAAAACTATTTTCGTTTGGAGATTTGACGGAAAAAACAAAGTTGGAAACTGCATTTTTTTGAAAGTACGTATTGTATCATTATTTATTGGTCGATTTTCTTAATACTTTTGATTTAAAGCTTAAAGCTTTTGTTAATACGTTTTGTGATTTTCAGTGAAATTTCAGCCTGAAAATATTTGTACTAGGGTTGAAAAGTCATTTTTACAAAACAAGAAACTCTCCTGAAATCTTTTCACATACTTTTATTTCCCAGTCCTAATTTTCGTTTGTGAAAAAAAAAGGTTTTTTATTTGTCGAAATAAAATTTGAAAAAAAGAGAAAAAACCGTTTTCCATCCTAATGTTGAAAATTCCATAGCCGAAAAAGCCAGGAAAGCCTCGCAGCGAGTGACCGTGAAAATCTTTTCCGCATTCGATCAGCTTTTTTACCGTTTCTGACAGCGTTCATCGAGGATGAAAGAAAAATCTCATTCGATCCGTGCTTGCAAGCTCGGAGAGCCTTTGACTGGCCAAAAGCGATTCTCCGAGTCGTATGGAAACGCGGTAAATTCTGTTCTCGCATAAAATTCGTGCGCGGCATCTTGGAGAAAATTTTGTGTGTGGTGGGACCAACACGATACCGTATTCATCCATACACGTACACGAGAGGATCGCTTCGAGCGTACGAGAGCTTTATTTCTCTCGGCTATCTCGCGCTTGACACTCGAATCACGTATCGCGTAAGGGAAATCCCGACGAGGGCCAATGCGCTGTAACTCGCCTTATATCGATGTAACTCGCGGAGGATACTCGAGCGGAAGCTCCCGAAAACGACAAAAGAGAGAGGCAGGGAGGAGAGAGAGAGAGAGAGCCCAGATAGTCTGATAGATTTTACGGGATCAGCAGCAGCATTCGTTATCCTCGAAACTGCCTCGTGTGTTTGCAAGATCCGACCATCTGTCCCTCCAGCACTTTTTCGTCACTCATCGATTCCGTCACTTTTTTTTCCCCTCAACTTTTCTCTCCTTCTCGTTATCCTGGATCTAATCTGTTCCCACAAAACGTGTAGGCAAATCTCTCATCGTCCAGCTTATACGAAAAAAAAAATGATAATTTCGTGTACGTGACTAAAGAGAAGAAGAAAAACGAGGATTTCGCGAATGTGACGAAAAAGAACGAAAAAAATGAGAATTTCGTACACGTAAGACAAATTTCCGTTTTTTTTGTTCTTTTTAGTCGTAGCGTAGATATTATTTTTGCGATTTTATCGTTGCACAAAACTTTCGTTATTTATTTTATTCTTTTTAGTGATATATATAAATATTCTAAAATTTATGAATAATAACTAAATATAAATAGTAACATTATGTAAAACGTATAATAATACAAGTTACAAAATTATACATATATAAATTTATACGTACAATGATAAAATAGTCATAAAAAATTATACAAATGTTCCATGCACGATTACAAAGTTTTATGTACAATTAAATTTTATATATACACTATTATGTATTATACAATCACGTACAATCATAGTTATAATAAATATCAAAGTTATTTCATGCATAATGTTTAATTCCAGTGGAGTGCATAATTGTCTATGGAAAAAGAAAAATTAACGTAAAAAAATGAAAAGCTCGGTGCAATTGTGAAATACTGTAAAGGAAACCTCCGACCGTTTTCGAAACGAAACCCATTGTTAGCGAGTGGATTCAGGGTTTAATTATTGCGAATTGCCGGTCAAATATTTGCCCCCTCCAAAAGAAGATGCTTAAGTGAAAGCTTATCAGCATCAATGATTATTGTTGCAACGTCAATAGCAGGAAGCTTACAATAGTATATTGGAATGATACCAAAAAAAAAAAGTTTCGCTTGAATAGGCTACGATGGATTTGACTGTGCTGCTTCTCGTTGCAGAAAATCGGCATTAAAATAGCCGTTCAAGGTTCACGTGCATGCATAGAGTACACTCGAGATGAAAAAGAGAGTTCGATCGAACTTGTCAATCCCGTAGCGGACGTCGCTCTCTTCCTCTCTCTCTCTATCTCTATCTCTTTCTCTCGGCGTTCCGGATGAATTGCCCCGACGAATAGATTGAGAGGCCCCGAGGAAGGGATGATAAAAGGGTAGACAAAAATTCCAAGTCCAATAACCTGGCTCGATCCCGCGTTTCAGAGTGGAATTTTTCCTTTCCTATTCCTCTCTCTCTTTCTCTCTCTCCTCTCTTTTACTCTGTTTCCCCCCCTCTCTTTCTTCGATTCTCACTTCTGTGTGAATAGAAACCCCGTCCCTCCCCCTGACGTTATATCGTTAAGTCCTCTTCGGCCGCTCGCAAAAGAGATAGATGGAAAATTGCAAATAATCGTATTGTAGACAACTTGTGAATAATTCACGAATCGAAAAATTCCTTTTCGTGCATCTCCGGTCTCTCATCCCGAGCCACGTTTTTCTTCTTACTACGAGAACGTTGGAAAAACCGTGTAGGCCTGTCTGTGCAAACGGTTGACCACTTGGGAGCTTGAACGCTGACCATAGGGACCATGGGGACCATAGGAAAAAGCTTAAGGGAGATAACCTCCAATTCAGAAATATACAGCTATCGGACAAAGGTTTAACGGCAGTTTCCCTGTGCCCTGGTACACACTGGTTGTGTAGAGATGAGCCAGTAAAATGAATTATTTCTGTTATAGTTTATCTATATCTTTTCCAGCAAGACAAGAAAATGCGTTATGAAATTCCGTAGAAAAAAAAGAGCCTCCGTTAATTCCAAAGAGTATTAATGTTCACGAATATGATTTCGCAATCGTAATAATGAAAATTCAAATTCCGTCGCGTTAGAAATATAAAATTTCGGTATACGAAATTGCCTCGTACGGAACATGAAATATTGAATCAATCCGAACAGAATACGAAATGTGAAACAACGTCAATCATAATATGAAACATGAAATTACGTCAACGATAATATTAAATTATTTGATCGCGTCGGAGCTCTTGACGTCAGGCACCATTGAAGAAATCGGCATTTTACTTCAACACCATCACGGAAAAAATCTACCATTTTTTTAAATCCATTCGAATGACGTGAAACGTAGAAGTGAGAAAAAGGAATTTATAATACGTTTGGTACAACGTGATAGCAACGTTTTCACGATTTCAATAAAGGTTCGATGGTGACCGTAAATACAACATCGGGGCTTCAATTTTTCTCCACCTGCCACGGGAACGAGACGAATACAATTATTCTTCGCCTACCTTCTCCCTCTCTCTCTCTCTCTCTCTCTCCCCCTCCCTTATTCAAATTACCCGCCGCATTCTGTCATTTCTTCTTAATATCCGGTGAGGGCTCGTTCAACGCAGTCGTCGTGCTTGCACATCCGGAGCACACGCGGCGTACAACACTCAGCGAGAAATGGAAAGATTAAACAGAAAAAAGTGGGAGGAAAAAAGAGGCCAAAAGAGAGAGAAGGAAAGAAAAGTCGTGTGAGTGACGACGGGGCAGTGACGAAGGGGGGGGGGGGAGAAAAACCAAGAAAAGGAGAGAAGGAAGAAAATACCAAGAGAGCAAAAAAAAGGCGGAGGGGGAGACAGAGAGAGAGAGAGAGAGAGAGAGAGAAGAAAAGGAGGAAAAATCAGGACGCAAAAAACGAACGAGAAAGAGATGAGCTTGCAGGAGCTTAAAAAAAATCGCCACAGAGCAGGCTCTATATATTAAACTAAAGACGAACGCTCCTCCCTCGCATCAACGAATCAATATCCCATTATGCGAATAAGCGAAATGAGAATGAAGATAAAAAAAAAGAACGAAAAGTTAAACGCGCGGGCTTTTCATTTTGTTTTTATGAAAAATAAAGTGAACGCCGTTGCTTCCCTCAGCGATAAATCGACGGTGCGTTGTTTCGATAAGCGAAGATGTGACACGATCAAAATATCGCGATAGGGCAAACCTCGCAGAAGATCGCGTCGTTGGCCTCGAAGATTACGTAAATTACGAAAGCTCGGTTGGATGAAAAAGAAAAAGTAGGAAAAAAAACCATTGGGGGCAAAGTAAAATAGAGATGGGAAAAAAGGAGGAGAATATGTATACAGGGTGACCCGAAAAGTGGCGAAAAAAAAATCTTGATGCTGCGTAGAAATTCTCGTTTATCCTCCATTATTTATTTTCTTTTAATTTTCGAGCAAAAAAATATTTTCTCCGTATGCAATTTTGTAACGAATTATATTAGCTCGTAATCACTGTCGAAAAATAAATAAAGGATCAACTGAATGATAAAGGACCAGAGATTATGTTTTTTTTTTTCAATTTAATGAATAAGTTATTCGATACTAGTTTGGTAAAATCGGTTTGGGGGAACTAAAGTCGAAGGATTAAAAAAAAACAAAATCTAACCTGGGTACTTCGCTACAGCATTCCTTGAATTGGTAATCACTATTGCACTGTCCACCAATAAATAAAGTAATAACTGAACGCTGAAGAACCAATAATTCTTTATTTTACACCTAATAAACAAATTGTTCGATTTCATTCGGAGCAAATGAGTATATATATCAGAACTGGTTATTCAAAAATTGTTTAGTTTGCGCCAACTACAGTGAAATAATTTTTTAAAAGTCAATCTTGACGCTTTCCAATTGCTTTCAAATACTTTTAACGGAGTGGCTTTTTTGACAAGATTTAATCATCTCGCAAAAAAAAGCTGAAATACGTGTGGTAAAATGCGGAAATCGGTGGAAAAACGATTTTCTCTCGAAGATTGTAAAAATTGAAATTTAGTCACTTTTCTGGCTACCCTGTATGCATATATATATACAACGAGAAAGAGAGAGAGAGAGAGAGAGAAAGAGAATGAGAGTGAGTGAGAGAAGAGCTCTTCAATCGTACCAGCTCCGCGGGCTCCTCACATCCCTGAAGGGCTTGAACCTTCGGAGCAAGGGTTTGTTAGAATCCCTCTTCTTTTTATACGTACGTCGTGGTGCTCTCTTCAATCGATTTAATGAGAAAAATGTTACGGGTCGCGCGGGGATTGGAGTTTCCTCTCTCGTATCTCTCCCTCCCTCCCTCTCTCTCCGAATTCTTCCCTTTTACCCTCTCTGTCTCTCACCCGCTGTCATTCGCTGCTCTTTTTTTCTTGGCCTTACTCCGACCTCGATTCTCCCTTTCCTCCGGCTCGTCGAATAGCCAGACCTCGCCCTTAGTCCCTGAAGTTCTATAGGACGGAGATCGCTATATCACTTCGATTCAACCCTCTCCCACAATCGCTCTTCTTATCCCTCATCTCGAACGATTGATACAGAGAGGAAAGGTCCTTCACCCTTCCACGAGTCCCTTGCCGCGGACCCGTGATTTCCTCGCTTCCCAATCCATTAAAATCCCTCGATATAAACGATAGGCCATTTTAAACGCTATTTTTCTCTCCCTTATCTTTTATCGTCAAAGGAAAAAAAAAGAAAAAAAAGCGCTTCATTAACCGCCTCGACAGTGCCGAATTCCACCCTGATGAGCTCCCCCATTCGTGCCATGCAGTTTTTGTACATGTTCACGCGATAATCGAGGGTGGAATAATTCGGCTTTGAGGCATTCCCTCTCATCGACAAAATTATCCCCTCCAAACCCCTCGAGCCGGATCGTGATCCTTTGGAGACTCGTAATCCCGCGATTTGTTCCAATTATGTCCGCACGAGTGAACACTCCTGCCGAATCGTAATACCCTAAACAACAATCACGAAGTACTCTCAGGAATCCAATTTTTCGTATTTTTTTTTTGTTTGCCATATCTAGATCGAGTTTGCAGATTACTTGAAGTGTATTGATTTTCATCATTCGCTACGACCAATCACGCGGTCAATCGGATCAGCTGCTATACTCAATCCGAACTAAAAGGATAAAGAGAATTCCTTACTCGAAACTTATTTGCTGATGCTTGAAAGCCCCGCGTTATTGCGATGCGAAATGTCTAAAAAAAAAGAAAACCCCTAACGAAAGTTTTGAGAACGTACTCCAACAGAGAATTATATAAACATGCATTTTTTTTTTAAATTTTCTTAAAGTACAGTTTCTTGAGTATACATATACACTTGAAAGGAAATTTTGGAATACCAAATAGTTACAAAGTTATGGCAATTTTGGTGAAACCGAAACGAAAGGTGAACCGGTGCACAGCAAACTTCACAAGCTTGTTGGGAAGCTAGGACTGCTCACAGGGAAAAATGATCGTAGGAAAATCATAATTTCAAAGTCCAAGGCACAATCTATTAGGCAGGAATAGCTTATTAATACAACGTGAGTATATCTTGCAATATTTACACTTGAATCGTTAAGGTTGCGTTAAACTGCACTCGACACTTTAAACTCGTCCCACTCGAAACTACTTTTTTCAACCTGGACGAAAAAATCTTGAGTTCTATTCAGCGGATTAATTCCAAATTTGATCCAGACTTTCGGTATATATCCCTCCATCGTCCATACCTCGGTTATTTTAAATTTAATATTTTTTATTGAACAAAACAAATTATGTACCCTTAAATAAAAAACGTTGGAACATTAATTGTTTTTTTCGACAGGTAAAAATTAGAAAAAAATGTTTCTCTTGTACACTTGCCATAATCGCATTCCCATTGATGAAAAAAATCGATTTTACGTCTGTTTCGAACGAATCAAAGCTTTGGAATTCGCGTCAAACTTTCATGGCCCTTCAATCGTTTTTTATCTGACAAATTCGAAAGCCCATAACTCTTACAGTTTTCATTAGTTTCGCACCATGTTTTTTCGTAAGCTGGTTGTCAATATGTAGTAATATGTACAAAATATGTATTTGTACATATTTTGTAATTGTACATATATGTATGTAATATAGTACAAAAAATGTACAAAAATAGATTTAGAAATATGGATGTTTTTTCATCAGTCCCAAAAAACGTCTGAAATTCGTGCTTCTACATTTCGATTGTTGTCGCTCGTAATGGCCAAACGGAGAGGAGTGGCGGAACGGGAGCAATATAAATATGCCGAGAGAGCAATAGAGGGAGAAAATTTATTTTTTTTCGTTCATGGCTCGAGTGTATAGAAAGGTGCGAGTTTTATCAAGAATAATATTTGTAACGGAGATAACAGTGGTCGTTTTCCTCCCCGATGAGATATCAGGACTCTTTGAGATCCTCAGACTATTATACGTTTTCTATAGCATTATATAAAGTTCGGTGACTATGAGTGGGGGGGGGGGGGGCAAGGAAAAAGAAAAGGAAAAAAAGTTTTTCGTTTACTCGCTTCGGACAAGCTGCGAAATTGGCTCGGCGCAAAGTGGTGCAAACACTTGGTTTCTTCGTCGAGTACTTTATTATTTTTATCCTCACATCAGAATGGAAACGTTTCCAAGACTTTGGTTCACGATTTTTTGGGAAACCAGGGTCGCTTATCGCCAAGGTGGTGAAAATGGGCCAACCTCCCCCCCCCCCCATTTCCTCCACACATCGAGCCAATATTACTATCGATCGGATTCGCTTGAGACGTCCAGTTTCCGGTGGTTGTAGCTCGGGCAATGCACCACGCATTCATGCCACGAGTGATTTGGAATATTCTTGAGGTCATGTGACGGATGTGGATGTTAAGGGGTAGCAATTGGACCGCTCATATCGGAGAGAGAAACCAACAAACTTCACTTCACTTATTGCAAATGAATATTCTAACTTATTGAAATGGAATATATGTTTTTTCTGATTTATACAAAAGGTTTTTAGGTTTAACATTTTTTAAACGTTTTTACTTGACATTGTTATTATTTATTATATTAAATTGCTATGATATTCTATTACACTTATAACGGGTTTCCGCGGTTTTACCAAGGCGGTGGGCTGGGGAAAGGGGAGGATCCAACAACAAAAAAAAAAAAAAAGAAAAACAAAAAAAAAAGAAAGAATTCTTATAATAAAACCAAATATAATTTTCCTTAAAAAAAAACGGAACTTACGGCTATTTACAAAAAGAAAAGAAGAATAAGTTGGACTCGATATAAAAAAATGAAGAAGAGAAAGACACGGAACACCGACCCGCGGAAGGCCCTCACCAACGTCCGATCCGTGTCGCGCACAAAAAGAAAAACGAAAAAGGAAAACCCGAATTTAACCAAAAAAAAGAAACGCAATTAAAATGTTGGGCGCCAGCCTGCACTGAGGCGATAAAAAAAAAACGAAACACCCGCCGATTAACGGCAACCGAGGGAAATGACAGGGGGGGTGACTCTCTCAGGGGTCGGGACAGACGGGTTCCCCGACTCCCTTACTCACGACCAAATCCGTGACTCGATACAGTTTAACGTTCACTCTTTC
>JAPYZJ010000903.1:0-37545 GCA_030522765.1 Ophioninae sp. B BG-2022a
AAAAAAAAAAAATAGAAAAAATCGTCGCGAGAGACGAATCTTCGTTTCGATCGATCGGTGGATCAGCGCTGTCCCCCATTCGCGTCGTTCGCACTTTCGGAAAGATTTACACATTTATAATGTTTTTTTTTTTTTTCTCTTTACGGAGAATCCGGTTGCGCATGCGCGGGGGAGATCGCGAATTTTCCACGCTCGTTTTTTCCTCCCGGCGTTCATCGACTTCCGGTAATTAAAAAAGAAAAACAAAAAAAAAAAACGAAAAAAGAGAGAGAAAAATGAGCGCTGGCGAAAAATCCGCGTTTTCTCGCACGAGCGAATCGCGAGGCTGGGCTCGCGGTTTCCTGTATCATTCGATCTCCGCGAAGATTTATTGATCGAAGCGGCAAAAAAAAAAATTTACAAAAACCCAAAAAAAAAAAAAAATTGTCGCAAAAAAAATCATCAATTTTCCCGAAATCGAATAAAATTCGATTGTCGATCCTGAGCTCGACTTTGAGAAACGACGATTCGCAAATGTTCGGATCTCGATCGATTAATTTTCGCGACGATCGAAACTCCTCTCGTCTATCTGTTGCAAGTTTTTTGAACGGGACGATTCTCGGAACAATATTTTTTTTTTTCGGGTACATCGTTAAGTTTTTTTCCTTTTTCTTCTTATCATTTTCTTATCATTTTCATTCTCTCTCCTGTTCGCGGTATACTTTCGAGTTGGACTCGTCGTTACACGATAGACAACAATAATTTGTACAGCAAATGCGGATTATCTAAGTGTATACGTATATATATATGTATTTATATATATATATGTGCACGTGTGTGTATGCGTGTGAGAAGTCAAAAAAAAAACAAAAAAAAAGCAACGAAACAAGAATGAAAGAGGACGAGATGTCTGCGGGTGAGACGGAGGTTTTTCCAACAAATTCTCGTTCTCCCTTTACACGCATTTTTCTCCGATTATTTATATATATATATATTTTTTTTTCAATTTTTTTCACGACGAAAAAAATGTTTTACCTAAAAAATGTTTTTTTTTCAAAATCGATCGGTATTTATTCGAGTTCCTCAATTTTCTACGGTCACGTAATTCTTTTTGTTTTTGTTTTCATATCGTTATCAGTCACTTTCGTAATTTTTTCTTTCGTTTCAATATTTTTGCTTTTTTCACCCTTCCTTTCTCTCTCTCTCTCTCTCTCGCTCATTTCGTCGCTTATAAATAGAAGTTTCGTCGTAGTTGAGATTTAAAAACGTTCGCGATCTCTCGACGAGATGTAAATTGGGACGAAGTGTGGACTTACATGTACACGTGTACCTGCGTGTGACCGTGTTTTCGTGTGTCCGTGTGTGCATATGGTTTCTTTTCTTTGTTTTCAAGGGCGAAGGGGCGTTTTACAGATTCACGTGTGGTACATTTTGTATTTTTTGTATTTTTTCGTATCGTTTTTTTTTGTTTTTTTTTTTTGTTTACATTTTTTCGTTTTTCATTTTATTTCTTCATTCCCTCCCGCAAATTCCTTCTCTCCTTCGTTCTAAGAGAATATAAAAAATCGTGTGGCACATTGACGGTTGGAATGTTGCTTTGTTTCAATCGTTTCTTCCTTCTTATTTATTTATTTTTTTTCTTAATTTTCGTATTTCTTTTCTTCTTTTCCCTCTCTCTCTCTCTCACTTTCCATTTTCACCTTTCTATCTTTCACTTTATCGTCATATTAAATTCAATGTAATAGCAATAATAATAATAATGATAATAAAATAATAATAATAATCATGATAATGATAATAATAATGTAGTACTTCTTCGCGTTTATTTATTAATTAATATACTTTTGTTGTTTGTTTGTTTGTTTGTTGTTGCTGTTGCTTTAAATATGCAATTATGTTTATAATATAATATAATCGTATATATCGCGTGTCATATATATGATGAAGTTTCTTTTATTTTATTTTTTTTTGTTTGTTTTCCCTTTCTGCACTTTAGTATCTCGTAGTTATTATTATTATTACGTTTTCTGTTTATTTTTTGTTTGTTTGTTTGTCTGTGTGCTGACTGCAGGTTTTGATTTGAGGGGGACACTCGCCACCGTTTCGCCACGAATCGAGCAAACCGCGCGTTTTCTCCCATCTTCGTTTTTTCACTTCCGGTTTTTTATACCTGCGCGATTTTTGTTGTTTTTTTTTTTTTTTGTTTTTTCGCTCGCGATATTTTCAATCGCGTTTCCGCTCGATTCGTCGCGAGATCGGAAAACGATCGGTTTTGCATTAACTTTTATGTTGTTTTTTTGTTGTTGTTTGTTTTGTTTCACATTTGTTTATCGCGTCGAAGTTTCGCTTCGCACAATCGCCGCTTGGATATGACGGCAAATTACATTTAACTGTATTTATATGTATATATATACATACATACAAACATATGTATTTATGTATATATATATATTTTTTTTTGCGTTTGTTTTGTTTCTTCCTGCCTGCTTAATAATTGTATATTACGGTTTGTAGTTGTTGGGTCGGATAACGATCGCCCGAGTTTTCGTCGTGAAGAGGAAAAAAAAATGATTTCGCGCGACGGGGTGAAAGACGAGGCGGATCTCGGGCAGGCCCGATTCCGTCCCCCCCCCCCCTGACCCTAATGCCTATTGTGTTATCTGGTTATTATTATTGTTGTTGTTGCTGATGCTGCTGCTGTTCGACTGTTGTTGCCGGTTGAGGTCTAGCTTCGGGTGGCCGGTGAGTTTGCAACCGACCACCGATTATTTCCTGTTTCTTTGTTATCTGTTTCATTTTTTTTTTTTTGTTCTTACGGTTTTTTTTTCTTGCTTGTTCTGCTTGGTTTTGTTTCGGTTCGCGAAACCACTCGGCGATCCGGGTTGTGGGCGTCGATCGAAAAAAAAAAACGTGGAAAAAAAAAATTGGAAACAACCAAAAAAAAAAAAAAAAAAAAAACATGAGATGAATTGGGCGAAAAAAAAAATTTTTCCAAAACCCTTTTTTTTTTTTTGTCCCAAGTGATTTTCTTTAAACGCTATTGGTTCATTTGTTCTTTTGTCGTATGATGATATGCAATCTCGTATTTTGGTCGTGTATCGAGGACGAAGCGAAAATAGATATCCCGATCGTCCCGATTGTCGTTTTTATCGATTTTTTTCCTTTTTTGTTTTTTTTTTATTTTTTTTTTCGATCGATGCCCGGTGTCCCATCGAGGCCTCGTTTCGCGATTAACTGTAAGGAGACGACCTGTTATCTGGATTGTTGCGTATTACGTATATATATATATGCATATATATTATTATTTTGTTTTTTTTTTTACACGTCAATAGTACGGAGCCGTGGAAGAGCAGATTGCTGCGTCCTGTTGTGTGATTACTGTAACTATTACTTTTGTCTGTTTCGTGTATATTTGACATACACAAATTACACAAGATTTATCTTTACTTTACTTAACGTTTTTCTGTTTTTTTTTTTTTTTTTTTTTTTTTTTTTTTTTTTTTTTTTTTTTTTTTTTTTTTTTTTTTTTTTTTTTTTTTTTTTTTTTTTTTCTTTTTTTTTTTTTTCTAAATTAATAATTGGTCTATTGTTACGAATTTGTTTTTTGTTTTCTGTATTTTGTTGTTTATTTTTTTTGCTATGAGGCGCCGACGTGCCTGCGACGACGCGGTTTTGTTGACTGTGTGTGTGTATGTACGTGTGTGTCTCTGTTTTTCCTCTGTTTTCGATCTATTTACTTTATTTCATGTTTTATTTGTGTTTGTATTTTTTTTTGTGTTTCTTTTTTTCCTGCTTGTGTGTCTGTACCTGTTTTTATTTATTCTGCGTTTTTTTTGTGAGTGTGTTTTTTTTTTGTTTCCAAATTTCTTGAGACGGAGCTTGTCAATTGTTTCATTTTGGTATCGGCGTGTTAGATTTTTAGAGTGTAGTGCGAGCTTGCGGAGCTCGAGTCTGTAGGAGAGTTGCGCTGGGTTATATGGGCGGTTCGATGTATACCTATATACGTATATTTATACATCGTAAATGTTACGAATGAGTTTTTGAGGTTTCGTGATTGCGAAGGTATTTTTGCAAGTACTGTGGCAGGGCTTTTTGGGGACATTGGTTTGCCGGTTTATTCCATTTTTTTTTTTTTCATATCTCTCGTTATTATTTTTAACCATTATCATCATCTTCATCTTATTGTTTTTTTTTTCTTTTAAATTATTATTTATATCGTTTCATTTCCTCCTTTGCGTTCGTTAGGAATAGCTTCTAGTTTACCCATAATCATCGAGCAGTTTTATCAAATTGTCAATCGTCTGTAACGCGCAAAAACGTGGTGTGGCACGGCCTCGTAGCGATTTCTCGATTTCTCGATCGTCCGGAAATTTTCGTTTAACGAAAAAAAAAAGAGTAAAAGTAGGAAAAAAACAAGAAAATAAATAAGAAAAAATTGTTTTTTTTTGTACAATCGAAAGAACACTGGAATGACGTTCGTGATGGAAAAAAAAAGAGAATTCTTTCCATCGCGATGGAAAAATTCAATGGAATGCATCGGTACTCGTACTTTCGGCAAATTGTCTTTTTTTCCTTTTTTGTTTTTTTTTTTACAGTCGATTATTTCATAGTTATAAATGTTTTGTTTTGTTTTTTCTTATTATGATTGTTTTTTCTTTTTTCTTTTTTACTAAAAGTTAGAAGGTACGGAATTCCTTGGTCCATTTCAATTATCGTAATAGTATACGGTCATTGTCAATAAAATGTACAAAATACGTCGAACTTTGTTTTTGTTTTTTTTTCGCCCTTTCATCTTGTTTGTTTGTTTGCTTTTTTTTGTTTTCTATAGCGAGTAAATAATGTTTGTTCGTTTTTGCTTAATTTTAAAAATGAGTTATTCTTAATTAGGGGAGTTTCGGTGTTTTACGTTAAGGGGGAGGAAACGGTTTTCGGACGATCGAGAACCGACAGGATTCTCGAGACGAGGCTAATGCCGAACGCAACGTGCTTGACAATAATATAGAAAAAACATGATATACAAACAACTAAAGCGCCACGCTACGATACTACCGAGTACTAACTACGCAGTACCGGCGCCATTATTCTCATTTCATTTTTTGTTAAATCTCATTCTATTTAACACCTAATGCTACTTTTACCCGAATTACCGGCATCGGCCACACGACTCACATCCGATCCACCGATCGCGAAATCGAAGCAATTTATTTATTTCGAAGCAATTTATTTATTTATTTTTCTGATTTTTTTTAAATTCAAAAACACCTACTTAAACATTTTTTTAAGGGATTTTTTTTTTGGTGATGATTTTTTTTAAATTTGTCTGATAATTCAGATGGAAATAATTGTTGTTTTTGTTTTCTCGGTGGATTTAATGGTCGCGTTGTGACCGAGCCAGGTTTTCATTCTCACGGTCAAAATACCACGCGATTATAAAAAGCCCCGACGGGAAAACAGAAACGATCCGGAATGTCGCGAAAACATTTTTTTGTTATTTTTTTTAAATTATCTTACAAAGAAATAAATGTTTTTAAAAAAATGTATTTTTTTAATAATTCATGAGTTGTATGAAAGTAATTTTTTTAATAAGTAATTAGATTGTATATATATATAATTGATTAATAGGGATTAACGAAAAATATTTAGGTTTGGCTTCATGTTTTTTCGAAAGGAAATATTTTTGAAAATAATGATTTGAAATTTTTCAGATGATGAATGAATACATTTGAAGTAGATTTAATTTTTTTAGGGACTTTACTGAAAAATTACGTAAAAAATCCTTGTCTTTTCATTGCTCGAGTTTTCTGTGAATTTATTAAATTTTTTGAAAGTAATATTCTACGAGCACCACGAGTGCTCGAGAATAAAAATGTTCAGCCTCGTCCCAATTTTTTAATAGCTGTCAATAATCATTATTACATTTATTTATTAAAAATGGAAACTTCCGAATTTTTTGCATAAATTATTTTTCGTTTTCTACAGCAGAGCTGTCACTAAAAAGTCCGATAAAAAAAATCAAATGTGTATGAAAATTCGAAATGGTAAAGTTGTCTATGTTAAAAAAAAAAATCGTACGATTTCGAAAAGTCGTCGAGTGGTATATTTTTGCAATTGGCAGGTGGAAATTATGCTTTTGAGGGTGAAATTTTTCCGAGATTGTATTTCGAAAAGCGTCTCGTTCGTCACAGCGTATACATTTGTCAGAGCTCGTGGCTCTTTTTTTTTTAGAGTCATTGCATGACTAGAGAACTTAGAGTACGAATTAAAGCCAATTGGAAGGTACCAGGACTACGAACGAGCCGCAGATACAGCCCGGAAAAGCCCCAAGTTTCCGGTAATTTTTCACCCGCGCATTTTTGACCAAATTGCCAAAAAATAAAAAAGGATTAAATAAATTATGTAAAAAACAAAAAATCATTCTTTTAGCATAAAATTTTTCGTAAAAAAAAAATAATTAAAAATTGAACAAAAATGGTAAAATTGTAAATGGAATGTTACAGTTTCGTCTGAGATCAAAGCTTCACGTACGTATTTCGGGACGTTTGGAAATTGGCGAAATTTGCCATCGAGGAAAATTCGTACGGATTTTTTTCGGTTTCGCGATAAACGTCGGGGCTGAAAATAATCGTGGCTATTTTCCCTTCTCATTGTTAAGTGTGTACGTGTGTGAGTGTGTCTATGGACGACAGGCCAGCACTTCGTTGATCACGAAAATCCCAACATTGCGAGAATGCGTGAATTAAAAATAGAATTTTTCTTGTTTTGTTTAAACGGTAACCTAGCGCGTAACAGTTTCTTTCTCACTCTCCTCCCCCCCCAATCGTGTCGTACCTATTTCTTCCCCCTCTTTTTAACTACTTTTTTCCCTACGATTTGTCGACGACCGAAAATTTTATTATCGATATCGTCGTAATGTCCCTGATTAAATCACGATTCTTTGGTGCAATTTCACCGAAATTATGTCACGAATTTTTATTCTGTAATTTTTTTTAGGAAACTCGAAGATTTTAATGAGAGTTCAATTTTTGAAACGTTCGTCAAAAAATCGAAAATTTTCGTCATATATTTTATTTGAGAAAACACACGTGCCAACATAAAAAATTTCATTGGTTTAAATTGAATTAAATAAAAAAATATATATTTTTATCTTTATATAATTTCATTTAATTTCATTTCACGAAATTAAACAATTTTAAAATACGTACAGAAATATTAGTAATCATTATTAATTTAGTTATTAATAAATGATTGGTGTTAATAACTTCATTAATAATAACTACTAATTTGTTTATTTTTCGAAAAATAATTGATAATAGTTTTTTTTAAGAATTGTCGTTTTTCAGTGTAGTAAAAAATATTGAACAGTGAAACTAAAAAAATCCAACGATTAAATTAAAAGCATTATTGATTAGATAATCGAAACTTTTTTTTCCGCATTAAAATTATTCATAACATTTTCCAAATACGTATAATAAATTCAGAAGTAATAAAGTCAAAAATATGAATTTGTCAACATGCTCAACACTTCCTTCACTAAAAATTGATAAATTGATTTTACTCTGCAGAAACAATTTTTGGACTAAACGATTTTGTCAAAAACGATCAAACAAAATAGTTGAAAAACAAGGACGCGAAAATCCCACCGAAGAATCATGACCCTATCAAGAGAGATACTCGTTTTTTTTTGTTTTCTGTCTCTCTTTCTCTCTCTCCGTTAATATTTCGCTCAGCGTGTTTGTGTATTAATCTCCGTGTACCTAATTGCACTTATACATTCGACATAAAACGGAACGTTAATATTGGAACTCAAGATGGCGGCCGGTGTGGCCCTGAGACGCAGGAGGTATTATTTATAATTACTTTTCGAGAAAAACGAAGAAAATTTCACTCAACTCTCGTATCGTTACGCACCCATTTCGTTTATCATCCTTTTTTTCCACATCCCCATTTTTCCTTTTTTACATCCATTCCAGTACTTTTCATTTTTTGTTGCTCTTTCGGTTTTCCATCAGCTGTTTGTTTCGTACGATCAAATTTTCAGGCTCTCGTTCGTCTGACTCGCTTTTTTTCGTTTTTTTTTTTCTACTTTCTAGTCTTCATTCTTAAAGTTTCGACTCCCCGTATAGTATCGTCGTTGGAACTGAACGTTGTTCATCCTAGTTTTTTGTTTTCTCTCTTTTTTATTTTTTTGTTTTTTTTTTGTTTTTCATCTTCTCTTTTGGCTTCTACAAATATCGTTAGTTAACTGCGCTTGAGTCGTACAAAAACGTAACTTCAAAACTTAGGCACAATTTGGAACTGCTTAGACCATTCCCCCACGTCTCCTGTCCCCTCCCCCCTCCCCATCGCCCAACCACCCATCCCCCTTTAAATCCTCATAAACGCAAGTGTTTCTGATCCAAACGGACGATCCAAAGTTTCCTATTTTACTTTTTTGGTTTTTTTTCTGGTTTTTGATTTTTTTTTTTGATCGGTATTTCGAAACAAGAAATGTTCGTGAGATTTGTCCTTTTTGACAATGTACGAGAAAGCAACACGCTAGGATAATTCAGAATTTGAAAAATTCTATTTAAATCGATAAATTTGAAAAACTCGAAAAATCGCTTATGAAATTTGACTGGGAGAGTAAAATGGCGACTTTGGAGCATCCGTTGGATCAGAGAAACGGACGTCACGCTAAAAAACGTGTCAAACGTGACGTTATTCTGAGGTAGCTGACATTGAGCCGTTTCAGAGCCAATCGGACGAAAACTCCCCGTTTTTTTCTCTTTTTTATTTTCTCTCTTTTTCATTCTTTTTTTTTCCCCTAGAACCGCCGAAAAATCCATTTTCTTTGATTACTCGAATATTTTGGTTTTTCTTCTTTTTTTTCTATACATCGATACATTCGAGATGAGAATGCGAGATTTTGTTTTTTTTTTTTGTATTTCTTTCCGTTTGGTTAAAGTTACCCTCTATCGGTAAGCATATTTATTCGAAATGGAATTTTAAGAGAAACTCTCGTATACGATATTTTGTTTCTTTTGTTGTGGATTATTTTTTTCTCGTTTCTTTTTTGTATGTTTGTTTGTTTTTGATTTTGCATTTATAATACAGTAAAGACGGGAATCTTCGGTGCCGATATTCCGGTTAACTTGCCGCCATCTTGGTCCCGTTCGACCACCGCGTTTGTGTGGACCTTGCAATCGTTTTTTTTTTTTTTAATTTCTTCTCGTTTTTTTTTTTCAATTGTTTCGTCTCGCGTCGCACTTATCTCTTCTCGTATTTTTCCTCTTTCTTTTTTTTGCTTCTTTTTTCCTTCTCTCTTTCTTTGTTTCCTTTCTTCTTCGTAAGTTAATTATACGTTATAGTTATCGGTAACCTTATTACATATACACTAGCTGGTTACAATATGTTTGTGAAAAATATACATCAAAATTTTGTTATTTTTTTTTCTTTACATCACAGATATTTTAATATAATATATTTTCATTTAATCTTAAAAATTTGCCCCCCCCCTCTTTCTCTCTCATTTTCTACCTCTCATCAACTTATTCGTCTGCGCCGGATAGTTGGCGTGTCGTTCGCGACTCGGGGAGAGATCACGCTCGACCACTAACGAATTCATTGAAAAAATATTCATTAAAAATCATTAAAAACAAAATTCAATGAAACATCCATTTGGAACGTCACTTTTTTTTTCTTCTTTTCTTTTCTTTATCTCAACAACAGGATATCGAGAACTCGGTTCAATTTGTTCTTCGAACAAAACAGTCTCGTCGAAAATCCTCCTAACGTATTTCGCGATTCAATGATAACGTTTTTTTTGCCTTTTTTTTTGTTTCAATCCCAGGAAATACGTATTGTTCCCACGATTAGTAGCACCTCGAATTATCGATTGGATCTCAAAAATTTCTTTTACCATCTTCTTGTTTTCTTTTTTTTCCTTCTTCGTGTTTTTTTTTTTTTTTGGTCAATCTTGGATTCCTTCGTTAATCTATCTTTGATAAGCTAATTTACAAGTGTCACGCGAGTCGACGAGCTTACGATTCCAACGACTTTCAGCGAGCGAACACTTTCCTCGAATTTTCACCGAAATACGATACTCGATATCAATTTTTCTTTTTGTCGTTTTTATTTCAATGAAAATTTTTTTTTCAATCCATTAAGCCGTTACGAAAAAAATCTCGAATGGTAGAATTTTGTATCTTTTTCACTGCACGAAACGCAATCTAAACGAATCGAATTGCTGGATTCTTCGATAGATTTTGCGACAAAAATATATTTGACTGTTTTTTTTTAAATTTTTTGATTTTTCTTTCGAGCGACAGCTTCGATTCGAAGGAGCTGCGGGACGATCGAATCGTTACTTCGGGTGTACCATTCATTTTTCAAAATTGATTTTTTCTTTCTCCCCAATTTTTTAATTTTTTTCGTTCCTCGTTCTTTTTTTTTTTTTTTTAATTTTCGATCCACCAAGACGCGATTGTTCCCGAAGACACGTCGACCATCCAAAAATCCGACGTCTCGTTTGATAATCTGCCTAATCCAAAGACTGTTCACGTCGCAGTGAATCTCAATTACGTAATGAACAACGACAATCATAATTAGCAATATTTCGTTCGTACGATAACATAGATTTGACATCTAACGATGAATTTGTGTTTCGTTTTTGTTTCCTCTCTTTTTTTTTACCCCAATTTTAAGTCGGGCTTGGGCTATCTGTGTGTGTGTGTGTGTTTGTGTGTTTTTTCATAAATTTGTTTATCGATCTTTCCGATGTGTAATTGAGGAGTGAGGGTCACGTCAGGGCTCGTCGTGTATTTTTTTCCTAAATAATTCGTCAGGGAACGGATATTCGAAGTTTTCACTTCCGGAATGGCGAAGGAAAGGGGAAGGAGGGGAGGTGACGTTTGATACGAAATTCGCGTCGGATCAATCGACGAGTACTTTAACGCGCGACTCTTTTTCCAACCCCTTTCAAAGAAAAAACCCCGAAATTGTAATTTAATAAATTTCGTTTCATTTTTTCTCCCCCACGATTAATATATATATATAAATATTTTTTTACGGCGTCGATAAAGCGTTCAATCGAGATCGATTCGTTTTTTAAATTTTTTTTCAATTCGAGGAAAGTGTTTTGAGTGGCGAATGAATTTTTGACGCGTGTCTCGCGATGGTGTTTTTTTTTTCGTTTTCTCTTTTCCTTTTTTTGAATTTCAATTAACGCTAATAATTTTTATTAATCTTTTGTTGCTCGTTCGCTTTTCCGTTCCGATTAAATTACGATTACACACAATCACGATTAGTGCATCCTTTATCGTGGTTTAAAAATGTTTTTTTTTTCTGCGATTTAACCCTACGAAGAGACCTTAAATGCTCGATAATAACTTGCGTCGTAATGTGTTTACCCCCCTCCCCCCTCACCCCCTCCCACCTTCGCTTCCCATTTAAATATCGTAAATTTTAGTTTAGTTCCAAAACACCGAGATAGAATTTTTTTTTTTTTTCATTTTTTAGCCTTGGTTAATTACGCGACTGTAGTTTTCGTATTATAGAATTTTTTTCTTCCGTTAATGAAGGAGAATTTATTTTAAAATTTTTTTTTCTTTTTTTTTTCAACACCGAACATATACATGCCTTAAGTTTTTATGTACAGCCTAGAATTTTCAGTCGTATAAGAATTCATGATGGGTGCGGTGGGTCCCGCGTTATTTCCTCCCCCCTTCCCCCCTCCCCCTTTCCCACACACCGTTAAGTTACTCCCCTCGCGTATTTTTCGAAATTCGCTAACACCCTTGTGTCTCTCCGTTAACTTTGTCTTATTTTTTTTTTATTTTTCTACATCTCGTAAAAAACAAAACGGTTTTGCCAGATCCCCATTTGTCAATCTCGGTTACAATGCACTCTTCGAATTCGTGTCCGTTGTGTTTCGAGTATTTTTTTTTTTAATTTTTTCCATACTTTCCCAAAGATTTGTTTTTCGAAAAAATTGACGTCACGAATGACGAGTTCTCCCGCGCACGAATTTTGGTCCAACGGATTATCGACGAGGGTATTTCGTCTTTTTTTTTTTTCTTATTTTTCCTTACGTCACGTTTTCGAATTTTTAATTGTTTTTATTTTTATTTAAATTGTCTTTTTTTGCTTACTTTTCGAGTTGCCCTTTTTTTCGTCTTTCGAGTGCGTCGTTCGTTTTATTTCCTATCGTAATATATCCTCGTACGTGTGTGTATTTTTGTGTTTGTGTGTGGTCGTTTACTCGTGTGTTTAAGTTGATGATTTAATTCGATTATTTCGAACGCGAGTGCAAGATGATGAAAATTTCGTGGAGGGGGCGAGTAATGAACGAGGAACGGGACCGTTGGAGGGCCGGTTAAGGGTTTTTCTTTTTTCGTCCTTTTAATTTTCACTTCCGACTATCTAGCGTGTAGGTACTTCGTTTTTTTTTCTTTTTTATGCCTCCGCTGTTTTTTTTTGCCTTTCTTGGTTAGTGACGTACGATTCATTTTCCAACTTGTCTTTTTTCTTTTCTCCCTCGAATGATGATCAAGATTCCATCGTGCAACTCAACGAAAAGGTTTTTATAAATTTTTTTTTATACATTTTCTTTTCCACTTTCGATCAGTGAAAATCATTTTTCAGAGTTCAGATTTTTTACGAATGCACGGTGTTCAATTTTTGATAATAACGAAATGACGATGATAATCATTTTTGATAATAATAAAACGACGAAAATTTATTTTAAAAAATCGTTCGTTGAGTTTTTAACGATAGGAAATCGAAAACCCCATTCGAAGGTAGCAATCGATCCACTGGGAATGATTGTTTTAGAAATCCTTCGAAATTTGTCCTTGGGGAAAAAAATAGGCGCGAAATTGATTTTTTTTTCTGGTAATAATAAATAGTAATCATCGTAAGAGCGAAACAATTTTTTTTGTACCGCAAACATTTTAGTACTTGTACGTACAACCCAAACAATGACTTTTCTTCCTTTTTCTCTTTTATCTGTTTCAATAACTAAATATATAGTTTTTTTAAGCTTTTACGAAAAGTAAAAAAAAAAAAACAAAAAGATGTTGAAAAAACAGAAAAGAATCAATTTCTGCCAACTCCTATGATTTTTACCCCTTAACTTTCCCAACTGACATTTTTCGAAAAATTTCGTCTATTTTTTAACGTTCGTTTTGAATTTCGACAAACCTTCGACCTGACTTTGATTTCACTTTGGTTTTCTCATAACTATTCGCGATCCTCGTTTTCTAATTCGTCATCTCTGGTCTCGGCAATAGAGGATTCTACGGTCCATCGAAGAACGCTACGCTACCGTTCGACTGGTAGAAAATTGTTAACTCGTATCAAAAAGTCGACGCTTAAGAAATCGTTTTTTTCCCGTTTTACCCCTCTCATTTTCCTTTTCATTCTCACCTCACTCGTCATTTTTCATTTAAGGTTAAGACTTTTCGGTCCGTTCACAATTTCTCTAAAATCATCGCGAATCGATCGTGTAAATTTACCCGAAGATTTACCCTTCCCCCCTCCCCCCGTTGCGAAACTCGTTTTTCTAAATTTCTCCAAAATTTCACATCGCGACATCGCGGATTCTCGGATCCGCAGAAATTAACCAATAATACGAAATGCCTGATTTCAAGAAAAAATAAAAAAAATAAAAAAAAATCGTACGCCAGAAGCCGCAGGCTCGAAGAGGGAAATTTTACGTTTTCCTCATCGACGAGTCCCAAGCACGCGTAGGTTTGGTCGAAACGTAATTTTTGATAATATTGTCGCTCTGTGAAAATCAAAAACCCAAAAACGAAAAAGAATTTGATATAAAGAATAAAAAATAAAACAACGCGGTCTCCCCTCGAAAATTCCCCCTTAAATTCTTCGTTTCTATTTCTCGCGTTCCCTCTTCTTCTCGCTGCTCCCCCGCATCGCCAACAAAAGTCTTGGCTCCTTCCTTTTTATTTTCCTTCTTCTTTCCTCTTCTTTTTTTTTGTTTGTTTATCTTTGTTTGTAATAACTCGTCGCATACTTCGTAATGACCAAAAATATATGTATATATATATAATATATATATATATTTATATATATAATATATTATTCTTATATAATAATGTCGCCTTCTTAACAGTTAAGTAATGTTAATAGTAGGTAAGTTATATTTTAGGTTTTAGTTTTACACTGATAGAGGAAAAAAATACGTTGTGTTTCAATGTTTTTTTGTTTTCATTTTATCGCCTGCCCTTTGTAGATTTTGTTTTTGTTTGTTTTTGTTTAATTAGTTTTTTTTCGGTGAGACCATCCCTCTTTCTCCTTCTCTCCCTCCTACTTTTTTTTAAATCTCTGCCTCACTTCCGGCTTTTCTTTGATGTCACCGTTCGGAGATATATACATATATATATCTCGCGATTTTTTTTTTGTTATTTTATCATTTTATTTCAGTGTGTCAATGAGTAAGTGTGTGCGGGTGGGTTGTTGGTGCGCGCGCATTTTTTTTGTGTCTTCATAGTATAAATAACCGTTCTCTTTCTCAAGTGTCCATTGGTTCTGTATTGTTAACTTTCACAACAATTGTTTAGTGTCTGTGTTCGCAGTGTGTGTGTGTATTATTGTTTATCACGATACCTAATCGATCATTCGTATGTCCCTTTGTTTTTCCTCCCCCGTATAGGTACCTCCGTGTATATTGATATATAATATTTATTAATATATCAATATATATTATATGCATTTATTATATGATGGTATCGTATGTAATATAATTATATGTAGCGTAATAACATTTAATTGTATAAATATATATATTATTATAATGTATACGATATATTTTATTTATATTATATTATATTATATTGATAATATAATATAATATATTAATATAATTGCATCGTATATGTTATAATATTATATATTTGTAATATAATAATATTACGCACGTGATATAATTACATTATATACTATCGCGTATAATAAATATATAATAAGTATATTGTATATTAATATATAGTATATATCGTTATCAACGTGTAATTATATCGTGTTCCTAGTCTCGCTCGTGTGTGTATCGTGTACGTGTAGTTTCTTTTATTTTTTTGTTTTCTTCCTCTAGTTTTTGTTTTCGATAAACGTCAATATTTTCTTGTGTTTCGCGTATGTGAGTATCACGTCTCCTTTTTTATATTTTCGTCGTCTTTATCTTTGTCTCCAGTTTTTTCTTTCAACACTTTTATCTCAATCGTTAAATGGTCGAAAGAGTTTTTTCATCGTGTCGGTTTCAACGCGGTAGAAAAATGAGACCCCGAAGAATTTTATCGTTTCTGCTCGTTTAATTTTTTTACAATTGTTTTTTTTTTTGTAAAAAAATTGAAACGAAAAGCGTCGAGAATTTTTCGGGGTTCATTCGACGTTTCGCGTTTTGCTGAGACACGACGCTCGTTACTGTTGGGATTGCATTATTCATAGTGGATGGTTGAAACGCGCGTTTCGTTATTTTTTTTTTCGGAATTTTCCGTTGTTTTTTGGAAAATGGAAAATTCAATAAATAAAAACAAACGAAACGCGCGGTTTTTTTTTTATTTCGTTTCGTATCTTCGTTCATTGTTGGTCAATCTCGCTTGGCCTGGATTTATCAGAGCTTTTGCTACTGGGAGATCACGGGGTTTCTGGCGAATTTTCGGGGACGCGAAACCGGAAGTTTCGACGACCGGAAACGGAGGATTTTTCATGGGGGCCCGCGAGTCAAAGACGAGAAATTCTTTGCTACAACGAAGCCAACGTTTTCCTCCACGCTTCGTTTCACTTCTCGATCGGTTAACGGTTTTACGAGCGTCCAACTCGATAATTTCACTCGGCGATTCCTCGATCCTCGCAAACGTGACTTCCGGTCGAAAATCATTATTTTCTTGAGATATCGAGGGGCGAAGATTGATAACTCGCGAATGCCGAAAAAAAATGACCGTCCGAACGAGAAACTATGAGAAACGAAAAGAACGTTTTCTTCGATGTAGCCGAAGAACCGATCGCCGATTTTCGACCGACGAATCCGGCAAAACGATTATCGAGTTCCATCTCGATTCGTTTTTTTTTCTTTTTACGAGGCTTCATTGAGCCCGATCGATTTTCATTTTTCGTCCAACTAGCCTGGATCGTCGCGGATAAAAAAACTTGATCAATCGGAGCAAAAGTTGAACGCGAAAGGGCTGGGAGACACGAAAAATAATTCGCCTCCGAAGGCGCGCAATTGGGAGATTATTTATCACGAGTTTTTCACGAGTTTCGTAAACGGCTCATCGCTTCTCCTCCAACTCCGAGAAAAAATCACAATCCCTCGACAGATGTCATCCCCGAACTTTTCCCAATCGCGTCATCGGACGAAAAAGGATTTTCCTGAGGCTACGAAATCGGAAATCGGAAAACAAAAACTTTAAAAGCCCTCGAAAAATATCGATGTTGACTTTTGCAAAGAGAAACAGAAATTTCCTGATTTTGACAACAATTTGAAACCGTGATTAAAGTTTCTCCAAGTTTTTTCACTTTCTTCGATGTAGGTCGACAAATAATCAACATCGTTAATTATTCCAAGAAGCATTGCTTTTTTTCCTCATTAAGCTCGCCGATTTCGTAAAATCCACTAACAGAAGAAATATTTCCGGTGTATGAAAATTCGTTAAAAGCTTCATCAACGTCTGAAACGAAAAAGTGATTCCCCAGTAAAATCCTCATGATCGCCAATGTCCGGATATCCCCAAAGTCAAAGTAGACCTCAAATCGCAAGTAAAGATTTGATCTCGTAGCATTCGAGGATCCGACGAAAGATTGTTCCCCGATAAAGATGAATACCTGAAAAGAGGCGATTCAACGTTTTCGTCGAGTTATCATCGAACGATAAAGAAAGCAGTCGTCGAATATGGCATTAATGACTGGAAGTGATGACTGATAGATTTCGTGAGTCGCAGCTCGATATTAATCTCCTCCCAGTATCGACGTGCCTGAGACTGTCTCAGGTATTCTCGAAACAATCAAGAATCGTGAGTTTTCCAGTCATCCTGATTCGTTCCCTGATCGTTATAAGCGTTTTCGACAATCTCGTTCGATCTTACTGGTCTACGGATTCTTCCATGGCGAGAACGTCGTTACCACGTTGGTCCTGAACCCCAGTATTCGTTTGTCCGCTCGAGCTGTTCTGGGGTACGTTCTGTAATTCGTTATCCGTTGGAGGGTTGGTCGTGGTGGTAGTGGTGATGGTGGTGGTCGTCGTCGTTTGTCGGCTCGATGAGGAGCCGGTGTTGTAGCCTCTTTGGAGTTGAACGACGAGACCTCCAACGTTACCAAGATCTTTGTGCTGTTGCTGAGTCTTCTGCTGGCTCGAATGATCAACTATAAGCTTACTATCACAGGCACTTTTTTTGTCATTTGACACGGCGTAGAGACTATGCATTTCGGGATAATGATTGATCTGCTGGGACTGCATACTCCCGTGTGTCTTTCTATGTTCCCGTTCGTCTTGCTGCTGCAGTTGCTGCTGTTGTTGTTGTTGTTGTCCACCATTGTGAATCTCTCGTTCTCTGCTGGTGCGATCCAAGAGCCTGAGGGATTCCCTGGTGTTGTCCTCGTCCCTGCTGCCAGTCCTGGATATGGACATGGGGGTTGGTGGGGAGTTCAAACGATCGTTGCACTGATCGTCCATTCTGGATCTCTCGGTGGGTGACTGGCTGAGATCGACGGTCGGGACCCTTTCGGGTCGATCAGGCAACGTTCTCGTCGGTGGGCCTCGATAACTCTCGTCCTCGCTGCTGTCGTGGGTCATCCTCGGCAATGGAGTGCGTCGGGAGTTTCGGCATAGCTGGTCGATCAGGGCTTTGCTGCTCATCGCTTCCGGCAAATGATCCCGTTGCTGCTGCTGCTGCTGCTGTGACGTTTCTCTGCTTTGCTGCTGCTGCTGCTGTTGTTGTTGATGTTGCTGCTGGGTGTTTCGGGCTTCCGCCATTGCTCGCTGATCCCTCGGTATTCCCGTCTCCAAGCTGGATCTTATTAGATTGTCGAGGAAACTCCCGTTTGCACCCGTACCGTCGTAAAGACTCTCAGCTATTTCCCTCGTCGACTTTACCATCGAAGATCCTCGGGAATTCGATGTCCCCGGCTCACCTCCGATACTACCTTCCCCCCGAGCTTGCTGCTGGACTATCGCGCTTCTCTGCTGCTCCTGAAGCCCTCGCATTCTCTGAGTCGCGAAATACTGCTCGGGTAATATCGTCGGGACGTTCGGACCACCCGCCATAAAAGGCGACGGCATAAACGGCGTTGGTCCCCAAAAGTTGAACGGATGCGCGAACGGCAGCGGCGCCATACCCTCCAGAAACGGTGGCATCTTCAATCCGTTAGGACCACCTGGCATACCACCCGGCGTCGCAGCGAATGGCTTTTGTGGCTTTAGCTGAGGCTTCTTCTCCCCCAAATTCGGACGCATCGAACTCGCCGATCCTGACGAATCCTTCGATTTGTCGTCCGGTTGCTTCTGATCCCTGGATATCGAAAAATCGATTGGTCATTCGGTACACAAGAAATTATCATTTACCCTTGAAACAATCAGCTTTGATAGCTCCTTTTTGTGAGCCAGGAATTTAAGACCCAAGTACAAATCCTGATGATTGATACCCAACAATTAATTAAAGTTTGATCCAATCTCAGACAACACAAGCCAATACCTATTGGCAATTTCTCAGCTAACAATTTCAAAGTACCACGAAGAAAAGCTGCAGCAAGTAAAACTTTACATCTGACGTACCTCTTTCTCGGTCTCATGAGATGTCTCTCCTTGACCTTGTACTCGAGGGTGGAATGGGGAACGCCGTAAAAGCTGCCAGCCCTGTGAACGCTCATTTCGCCTCTTTGAACAGCCCTGACAGCTTCGACGAGGCTATCCCTATCGTAGTTTCGATATTTTCCTCTCTTGGGTCTGGTGCCTTTACCGCCGGCGTTGGGTTTCGTTTTGTCCTGTTGGGACTGTGGTTTCGGTTGTTGCGACTGTGAGGTTTGGGGTGGTGTGTACCTTCCCCTCTTGAAGGGATTGCTTTCGGTCATCATCGCGGTAGGACTGTGAACCATCGAGGCTTGTCCTCCGAGGGCACTTTGGCCCTCCTGAAACTTAACGCTGATGCTCTTCGCGATAACGTCACGAAAGTTGACCCCGACCCCTTTGCCGACCAGAGAATTCGTTGGGCTGCTCGTCCCGGAGAAGGCCGGACTCGCGCGTTCCAATAGGCCGGGACTTCCGGCCGCGCTCGACGCCGTCGCAGCTGCGGCGAAGCTCTGGGCGAACGCCGCTGAATTTGGCTCCCCGTTGTTCTTGCTCGAGCCCGGTGTACTGCTGGCCGGTTTGTAGGACGGAATCTTCAATATCGCTCTGCCCTGGCCACTATCGCTCGCTTCCTCTTCGATACTCGGATTAAAATCGTCGTTCGTTAACGCCCCTCTGTGCTGCTGAACCGATTGCTGCGACTGGTGCTGGCCCAATTGCTGTTGGACGCTCTGATTATGCTGATGATGATGATGCTGCTGCTGTTGGGCTTGCTGATGATGATGCGAATGATGCTGCAAATGGTGCAAATGCTGCTGCTGTTGCTGCTGCAAATGATCACCGTTCACGTCCTTGCTCAGCCTCTTGTCCTCGCTCATCAACCGCCTCATCACTTCCGGTATCCGGTAATCCGGCGTTTCCAAACCTGACGAATTACCACGGTCGATTACTGGATATCCTAGTTTTTGGATAACTGGTTACCCAAAGTAGTTATCTTAGAAGTCATATTTTTATCGTTGTCGATAATTAGGGAATGTTTGCCAGTATGGAAGACACTGCAGACACGTAGAATACGTTGATGGGATACGGTTTAATTTATCGGAAGATACTGAATATATCGTATTGAAATTTAAATGGGATTTGTTTTGTTGTAAAGTGCATACTGAAAGTTGAGTTTGCAAGCCTACTTACTGTATTAAATAATTATCATTATTATTATTGTATTATTATTTAATACCTGATATTTTATATATTTAATATTTTTAAATATTATATATCATTTTTAAGTTATTAATTAAATTATTAAATTAATTAAATGTTAATTATATTTAATATTTAAGTTATATTTAATAAATACTTATCACTATTATTTAATACTGTTAAACATCTAAGCTTGTCAACTTTACTTTCAGTTTTATTTATCCAAGTGTCAGTTTTATATTCTCTTTTCACCAAACTTACGCAACCCTTTTTCACCTGAAATTTTTATCAACACCATTCTTTAGGCTCCTTTCGGGAAATGTGCTTCTAAGCAAATCTCGTATACCTTTAAAACCAAAATAACTGTCTCCCTTGTTTCGTCGTTGAAAACATTTTTCTCGTTTCACCATTAAAAGTAAATAATTCATATTTCACATTCCATTAATCAATAAATTAATTACAACGATACAATAACTTTCCACAAAAATAAAAAATATTCCTCGAACCAAACGATTCAAGATTTGCTGTTGTTTGGTTGCTTGGACAAAGTGGAAGTTCAATTAATTGGAATTTCGTATTTAATTATTGGAGATCGATCTTTTGAGGTTTATTGAAGACTAAGAGGGGGGATGACTACGTCAATGACAACTCTTGATAGCTCTCAAGGGCGAATTCGGTTTTTTTTTCTTTTTGGCTGGTTCAGACACGTCGTTGAAAGGGCGATGAAAAGGCAGACAGGGAATGGACGAAAGCAAGGGGTATGGCGTCTCCAACGTGGAATGGCTTCTCTATCGATTAAGGAAGTCTTAGAACGAAGCTGTGCCGTGCACCGCAAGTTTCGCAACGTTAAACCCGAGCCCCCAAACTCAATTTCGTACTATATCGACCGTTTGGGTTTGTAGCCAATGTGCATTGACTACGCAATATTGGCAAGGGGGTTGTGTTCGTGCGCATGTACGAAACGAAGCGCCAAATGAACATCGTGTTCAAGGATGGAAACGACCCAAATCCATTAATCGCTTTCGATCACGATTCACCATACGTGTGATGGAAACTGGGCTAGTCGACGACGCGCCCACCCCGTCGATTGGCGGAAGGGGGAGGGGGCTCAAGATGGGGATTCCTATAAGGAAAATTGATGATACGTTGCGCCAACGGGAAATTAGAGAATGGCTGTTTCAGAAGAAAAAAACAGTAGCAATTCCGAGGTTCTTGAATATTACGAGCCTGGAGTTTTCCAGATCTATCACTTTCGCTCCATACGGAGGTGCGATGTAACTCCAGTTATTTATAATAGTTTGGGTAGACACTCCTTGTTCCTCATAAGATATGTCTTTTTTTTTCGTGATTTTCTTTTTAAGGGAAACTTTTTTTTCTTTGTCCATCTCGTCGAATACTTTACTCTATCTATCCAGAGTTGAGCGTCTTTTTTGTCTCGATCTTGATTCTTGATTTTTATATCGGCGATAAGTTATTAGATAATGAAATTAATATTCATGAAAATTAAGAAAATACGGTGGAGTAATATGATAAAAAAATGATTTAACAATGATAAGAAAATTGTAATAAAATGAACATAAAATTGCTGAACAAAGATAACAATATTATTGAAAAAATGATTATTATTATTTAAAAAATTATATTTCGCTGATTTTTTCCATGAAAAACTATATTTACAAACCCAAACAACACAATTGAAAAAATAATAACGAAACGATTGAAAAATGATTTTAAGAATTATAACAACACGATTGATGAAATGATAACGAAGTGATAAAAAATTGATAAAAAAATTATTTTGAAGAGTAACAATATGATAAAAGATGAAGAAAACGATCTGAAGCAAAAAGACTCACCCTTGAAGGGCCGTGCGGCCGCGAGCATCTTTTGGATGTAAGGTCCGATGTTTGCGTGCTCGAAACCCGGCCATTCGGTTCCGGTCTCTTGACCACGTTGCAGCAGACTCCTCAAGGAATCACTCCCGCTACCTTCGAGGGCGGAAAACCTCACGAGATCCTCAAGTGACAACAGAGGCCTGAGCAGGGCTTTCTCCACTTCTTTTTCCTCCTCTGCACCCGAAAGATCCTTATCTTCCATCTGCGGATGCGACGATTGGGGACTTTAGTTTTTTCGCGTACATTCCATTTCGCGAGTTGATCATTCGGGGGAAAAAGAACTCTAGGGAAAGGAGACTTGGCGAGTGGACGCCGACTTAACGACCATTCGATTAATTCGAGCTCCGATTTTGGAATTATCAGACGTGCCTTTTCTTTTTTTCGTTCGACAAAATTGTTGCCAAGAATTGGTTTAGTCGCTTAGGAGAATGTTACTTTTTCGAATGATGAATGGAACTTCACTTTTTTTTTCTTTCAATGTTTTCTCGTATGCTCGATGTTATTCCAGCAATCGACCCAATTGAGCCGAATGTGTGTCTCTTGTGAGTGAAACTCTCTTTTTTTTTTATTTTCATGTATAGTCTTTGTCCATTAGAGTCGTTTTAATTGGAGAATGGTGAAGTGAAAAAAGCGTCATGCGGGAATTGCTAGCTAGACGAGCGATTTGCCGGTGCAATTTTCGTTCAATTTCCAAGCGAATTTTTTCATCGAGAGAGCCCAAAATTGTGAGAAAGTCCTCGTGATAAGATTGCCGAAAAAAAAAAACAAAAACTCGCGGCTGAGTCGTTTAATGAATTCTCAATGACGTCATTTTCTAATAAATTCTTGCTTCACCCGACCAATAAATATTGAATTACGTCATAAATTGGCAAGTCAATTTGACAGCTGTAGAAATATTTTGACAGCGCGGGGAGGAAATCTTTCCAGGAATTACTATGGATCTTTTGGGAAAGGATTACCGTAGAAAAAAATTAATTGAAATTAGTGAACGAAACTGATGAATCATTAAATGACTCGATGACGTCATTCGTGAATAAATTCTCGCTCCACCCGACCAATAAATATTAGATTTCGTCAAAAATTGCCAGTCAATTTTGACAGCTGCAGGAATCTTTGAAGCCTTCTACAAATCACTACGAGAGGTAATCATAGCGAAGGACCAACTTACCGTCAACCATTTTTTTTTCTTCATTTTTTTTATATGCTCAAAAACGAAAACGTAGCGAGGCGAGATTGCAAGAATTATAAATTTCCATTGATTGAAAATTGGCAAAAATTGAGTCTCGTTCGAGCGTCAAAGGAAACAGAAATTTTCTAATTCCTCGCCATTAGTGTATACATGGGAGGGTGGCGAAAAAAACAATATATATTTTCACGAGTTTTTGGACCAACGGAGTAAATCAACTGTTTATCAATAGCGCAAGGTAAAACGAAAAAAACAAAAAAAAAAAACAAAAAAAAAATGAAAAAAAAGATCACGAATACCCGTTTCACTGATGAGAAGTGTCGTAATTTCGTAACGCAGTTATCACCCTCCAAAGACTTACCTCGAGTCTCGCAACCTCGCGGGCGTCGAGTGGCCAAACGTTAAACTACAAATAGTGACAAAAGAGTTAAACAGCCCATGCAAAAAAGACACAGGACACTACTGAGAGTGACGGCGACTCGTACCGAGCCCGCGCAGATTGTACAAGACTGTCAGTCGAATTTTGACAACTTCTCGTTGAAAATTCGTTTTTCTTTTCAATCGAGAGTTGGAAAGACGAAAAAGAAAGAATCTCGACGCGATCGGACAGGAAGTAAAATTAAAAGTTGCAATCTTCGCGGGCTCAAAGAGTCTGCCATTCCAGAGGTATGTTTTGGGGAAGCTTCTTTCGTTCTTCCTAGCCAAAACCACATACCAAATTTTACAAATGTACGTTTTTCTCTCTCTCTCTCTCTATCTTTCTCTCCCTCTTTTTTCTCCAATGCAATAATCATTGATCCCGATGTTTGGCAAGTTACGAAACGGACCCTCTTCATCAAATGTAACGGGTGTTCAAATTAGAATGAACAACGAATACGAATTTACGATTATTTTTCTACCCTCTGTCAAACTTTGGACTCTCAGAGTCGTCAAGAGCGCTCATTGACAATGGAACTTTCAAGGAACGTCGAGAATATTTTTCATTGTGTCAAGAAGACAGCTTTCCCGTGCGGAAATATAATAAAGAATTTTTTGTAAAATTTTCTTTGATTTCTCAGGCCCAAAATTGCCTCAAATGGTTCCATGAGTGAATTCCATAAATTCCATGAATTCCTATTGTGGAACCATTCCATGATGATTGTTCCACAATAAAAGCCTTTGAGGGCTTATTAGACGTTTCCTTGATAACGAAAGCCTCAAATAAACTCCAAACAATGAGGATGAGTTTATTGGAGGCTTTTCTTACCAGGTAAGCCTCAAATAAGCCTCCAACACAAAGAAGAGCTCATTTGAGGTTTTCCTTATTCAGGAACCCTCAAATAATAAGTGAGGTCTTATTAGACGTCTTCCTTATCAGGAAAACCTCAAACAAGCCTCAAATAATAATGAAGAGCTAATTCGAGGTTTTCCTTATCAGTAAAACCTCAAGCTGTTTTCAAGGAAGCTTCAGATAATCCCTCAAAGGCCCTTATTTCATTGAGGGTCGTAAATTTTCCGCCCGGGGATCTTCAATCTTTCACCTCGCTCATTTCGTTAATCTCGTATTTACATTAAAATTGTTATCTCTTTAATCATTCTCTCTCTCTCTCTCTCTTTATCTTCTTTCATAATCTTTGTTTAAAAGTTACATCACATTGTGATTGGATGTTGCTTTAACTCTTCGATTTTAGTCCCCAAAACCTACCTCATCCACTTGCGGGGGCGGAGTGGTTGCGGAGGCGTTTTGGATCGTATTTGGTGATGGTGTTGTTGTTGATGTTGTTCTTGTTGTTGATATTGTTGTTGATGTTGTTGTTGTTGTTGTTGTTGTTGATGTTGTTGTTGTCATGGTGGTGGTTGAGGCTTGGGCACCGGGCTCGAGGGGATGTGAATGAGTGCTATTGAGGGTCGCGTCCCGTTCGCGCTCCATCGCGAGCTTGTACACCTTGTTCCGCAGTGTGCTCCGCGGTATCCCGTAGATAACGGCCGCACGACGGGTACCAAGCTTCCCACTCTGTATGTCCCTCAGCGCAGCTTGGAGCTCCTCCTCGGTGTACGTCCTCCTACTGCCACCAGCACCAACCACGGGTACACCACCGACACCTACTGGTCCGGTCATTCGTGGCTTTGCCCGATATGACGAGCTGTCGACAAATTGTTTGGGTTTTCGGTTTTTTTTTCTTCTTCGAAATCTTTTTTCAAAACGTACGTTACGCTGTCGAATAAAACAGAAACTGGAAACAACCTGACGAAAAAATACGAATGTTCTACTTGGAGGGAAAAAAGACTTGTATTAGGGTCCCTTAGTCCCTTACATTTGTTTGTTTTTTTTTGTTTTGTAATCCAATTACGGAGAAAAAACTTTTTGTACTGTCAAACTGCGATTGCTGTTTTTAAAATTATTGAAACTGTATCTGTAGTCCATTTAACACTGAGAAGCAAATTTTTGTTATAATCTTCACTGAGTCTATATTTGTAGGGCTAATACCTTGAGTTTTTGAAATAACCTCAAATAGGGGGTAGTTTAGTAGAGATTCTTTTTCGAAAATATGGGTATGGCGATTAGGAATGATGAAAGTGAATTTGAGGTTCGATTTATCATTCGAAATTGCAGCGATCTGGTGGCCGCAGAATTCTAGAAACTAATGACTAATCATTTGAAATAAACTGCGTCGAGGATTTTGCCTCGGACGTCAGAGTTAAGTTGGGACGATGAGATCTTGCCAATAAATGATCTAACAGTCGATGAGGAGATCAAATAATTGCTAGAAAAAAAGATAATCGCTCAGAACGTTTGAGCTATTACTGGAAGAATATTAAAAATTCGCTAGAATTGATAGAGTTTTGATAAGTTTTTACGAAAACATTTTTTTTAACTTTTCGATGAATTTTTACTCAATAATGTAGAAATTATAAACATATGAACATATATAATTATAAACATATGAAAACTAAATATACATCGAGTTTTTGGGTATCCATTAGTAATAATAAATTTATCTGAACGTATTAATTAAATATAAAAATTAAACAGTCAGAGAAAAGAAAATTTCTGTCCAGCACATGCCAATATGTTCGAAATTGATTTCAATTATCTTTGAAATTGGAAAATAAATGTTTCTAAGCGTTAAATAATTATGAAATAATCTATATTCGAGGCTAAACACGTACGACATGATCTAAACTGGTAAATTCACGGTTTCAACATTTTTAATTAACTTTTAACCGGACGCTCAATCCAGTAATAAATTAATCTTCCATAAAATCGATATTGAAAGAAATTCAACATTATCACGTTCCATTTCAACCGTTCCTCACTTTCTAGTTTTTCAATATTTCTCCAATATTTTCTCTCATTTTTTTCGAACTCGGCATTAATTATATTCGCTTCCTTCGATAACCGTGACACGAAACGGTCGTACTAGAAATGATACGAGAGAAAAAAGACTTCTCGTTCTTAACAAACCAGAATTGAAAAAAAAAAGTAAATAAAAAAAACATTGTCTTGTGTGCACTGGCGGAGAAGGTTCGTCGACCTCATCGCGCGAAACCGAGTTTTTGACCGACCCCGAACTCGCGCCTGATAAAATGTGCATTTCGTTATCCCGCTGAATTTTCGTTCGCGACTGATAACGCGATGATAGCACGAGAAAGAGAGAGAAGGACAAAGAATGCCGGGAAGAGAGGAGAGGGGGGTGATAATTCTTTCTCTCTCTTTCTCGTCGTTGTCTCCTCAACGGTGCAATCCTCCTCGTTGGGCCAGTCCTCAATTTGAAAATCTCTACGAGTGCTCGAACACTCGTTATCACCCCTGCATTCCCAGATGCATTCCAAAGTGCACTTCGAACGAAAGAACAACTACGACTCGAAAAGTGCGCGCGAGCCTTCTGCGCAACTTGAATTTTTTTTTTATTTATCGCGATTTCACCTGCAGCCGCTACTTTTTTTTAAGGGGTTTGAAAACCGCGAAAATTCAAAAAAGATAATTCTTCAAGAATTACCTGAAAAAAAAAACAGATCGGGGCGCGAAAAATCGTATTTTATCATCATAATAATAATAGGAATAATAAATAAACAATAATCATATCGTTTTTCCTCGAAAAATCGAAAACAATTGTTCAGATTCATATTTTACAAAACGCGGTGATAAAAAATTTCCTTTCGATTGAATTTGAATCTTTTTTTTTTTCAAAACGTTGACAGAAATCTTGAGTCGTTACAACGAATTATTAAAATTGTATCCGCGCTTAACTCATTATTATTTTCTGTTTTTGGAAGCGGATGATATATCTTCTTTTTCGAGTTTTTTAGGAAATTTTTGAATCTGTTTTTTTTTTTTTCAAATCGACATTTTTTCGTATATTTTTAAAAATCTGTTTTTTTTTCGCGATTAGTCGGATTTTGAAGTCCGCGAAGGGATCAACATAGATACGTCACCGCAACTAGGTTGGTATCGAATTCATGGATAAACATAAAGTGTACGAAAGTTTTTGTCGGGCTCGCGTTCGAAAGGATTTTCAAGAGGGATCGTGCAATCTTCGACGTTTTCACCACTCGAAGTACAGACGATCAGATACAAGCCTCGTGTGACGTTGAGGTTGAAATCCCTTTCTCGAAGGAAAAATCGACAAACCACGGTGATCGTTTTCCAACGTCAATATCACGAAAAACCCATGCGTCCCTCTGTCGCCATAAAATATATATGTATACATATAAACATACATAAATACACAAATATTTGTGTAGATATACAGGGTGTCCCAAAACGGAATGTCATCCTTGAAATGGATGATTTAGAGTGAAATTCTGAGTCGATTGATATAAGCATTTACGGTTCCCGGATCAACCCCTGAATTATTATTAATTTTCAAAGGCAACCCCAATACAATAATTTTCAATAGCAACCCCAATATTTTCAAAAATCCGTAGCAGCCGCAAAAAAATCGTGAAAATAAAATAAAATTATGGAAACGAAGCTCGATTTATTCGCTTCAAAACTCCGTTCGATAAATTGGCGTACGATTTTTCGTCGCCGAGATATTTAATTTTTCGTTCGGATAGTACACTTTCTAAGTGTCTAATACTTTTGAATCGCGCTGTATACATGTATAGATATATTTGTTTGCACATATACGGACATGTATACGTGCACACAGATTTCGTGAAATCGCGTCGTTCCTTGCTCGTTTTCGCGGACCCATAATCTTATCGGTTTGGCTTTAGCCTCGTTGGACTGCGGCTGATGCATTTGAGCGAGTACTGCAAATGCAACCAGCTTGTTCGAAACGAGGACTCTCCAAACTGTTTTTATTTTTTTTCTCTCGTTTCTCTCTCTCCCTCTCTCTCTCTCTCTCTCTATTCGTTTCCTCCTTTTCTTTCGTCTCACTTTCGTTCCACCCCCCCTCCCCCTCCCTCTCTCGTTTTACCCCCCTTTTGCTGGGTACGCAGTCACTTGAAACTTCAACTCTTCGAGCTCTTTGCTTCTGAGGTACGGTGGGAAGATTACGTTGCAACTAATAATAGAAACTGATAAGGAGAAAAAAAAATTATCGCGAAAATTTCGTCCACCGAGGAAAACCGAAAAATACGCCGTATGGAATGTCCTCAACTGTGACGAGAGAGATCGCGATGGAAATTACGATTTAATCCGCCTCGATTAACTGTTTGTTATTTCTGGTGAAATTATTCAGGGATTATTTTGATATCGAGATGAAAAAGCGTTTTGGCGCTTGAGATTTTGTCAAAGTGAAAATCGGATTTCCCGGGCTTTTTTTTTAGTTTCTGATTGGTATAGAGAATTCATTAACATGAAAAAAATGTATCTTTTTCGGTAGAACAAATATAAAAAATTGAAACCAAAACTTTTCTGGTTTTCTGATTAGTGTGGGAAATTGTTGAAAGATAAATATCCAAAATTCGAATTTTTCTGATTGAGGATTTTTTTTATTAGCATGGAAAATTTTTGAAACCCAAAATTCGAGGATTTTTACAAAATTATTTCCTTTTTTGACGTAATTCACGTGGCAAAAATCGTTATCTCTGCTATCTTTGAAGAAACCTCGCGTGGCTTTCTTTTCAGAATAACTTTGATGGGTGCGTTTGTGCATACGAGAACAAAGTACTTTAACTCTAAATATTTCGAGGATTTTTTTTTTTTTATGTAATACGAAAGCAGTCTTCGTTTGTCGTTATTTCTGACATCTTTTGACTAATTTACCGAGGTTACGTGGCTCTCCTAATTTTCTTCCATTGTTCGAAGAGCTGCAACGAGAAAATCCCGTCGGCTCGTGTTTAAACGTTGCGCTAGCCAGCGAACGCGGCTTATCGCGATATGCGACAAAGTTGAGTGTACGCGGGGGAGAAGGAGAGTTTCGAGCACGAACTCGGTCACGGGGTGTATATCGAGAATGGCTCGATGGAATTCAATTTTTTTTTCTATCAGCCTGTACGTTCGATATTGAAGATACTTTGATTTATTTTTCTAAGAATCCCCTTTTTTTTTAAATACTATGATTAATTTTTCTGAAAATCCCTTTTTTTCAAAATACTGCTTTGTAACCAATTATGTAACATGAGGTGTTTACTTCTCTACCATATTATTTCGTATTATCTATAAATGATATAAAGTTTTTTTTCGTTTGTTACACGATTGCGTAATTGCTTAATTTAATTTACGCGAAATTTTCGATATAATTTTACCAACCAGGTTTTAAAAAATCTAGTCTGATAATAAACAATATCTTGCGAGTGATATTTTGTTTGTTGTGGTCAACGATTGCCAGATCAAATTTACAAAAATGATAAACTTATGGAATTTCGGAATTTACACAATTTCCAAAATTTATAAAATTTCGAAATTTACGGAATTTCGAATAATAAAAAATTGCAAAGTTTCCAAAATTTCAAATATTACGAAATATTTAAACTTACGAACGTTTCGAAAATTTCAAAATTCACAAAATGTATACATTTGTCCAATTTATGTGTATATTCCAAAAAGTTTGAAAATGTGTGAGTACTTACGTAAAGATGCTCTTGGGGTCAATGCCCGTTGGCATCCTCAGAGGTATTTTTTGTTGCTTCGCCATCGCTACATGGTTGTCCTGTCGATAAGAGAAACACAAATATTTGCAATGAGCCTAAATTCGAGTTTATTTCGAGCCTAGATCGTTCGAATCCAGTAAAAAACATTCGCGAAGCGATAAACAAATTATTAACGATTTTCGTGATAATAAAAATTAAAGATACCGACCTGAGAGTTTTTCGGCTTGGCCGAGAGGTCGAGGGGTTGATCGACCCCGGATGAGCCATCCTGATGGCTCTGAACACCCACGAGGGGTGATTCCCTCGGCGGTAGACACCACTGTGGCAGTAGAGTCGGATAAGTACCGCTAAGGGCGGCAGCAACGACCGAAGCTGCCATGGGATCGACCTGTACCGACATCGGTGACTCCGCCGATCGTGAACTACTGCTACTCTCACTTGGAGGACTCTGAATAAAGGCATTAAAAAAAAATACATCGATAAGCCATTTTTCCAAACGTTTTTCCTGTTTTGTTGAATTATAACTGTAACTTCCAGAAAAAATGCATTTTTGGAGCTTTTAAAATGTTAGTGACATTAGCATTCGAGATAAACGTAATTGCGAACGAAAACGACCATAATGAGAGCTATAATAAAAATGATCGGTAAAAAAGTAATAATGATGATGATAACAGTGATAATGATGTCGATGCAGATATCAGTAAACAATAGGATAAAGACAAGCTGGCAGATAATGATAATTATCTGAACAATGCTGATTATATTTATATTAATAATCATATTAACGATATCTATGATAACGATGATAACCGAAATATTATCGTTATTTATAAAAAAGACTATTTCGAAAATGACGGTGATAAGGATGAAGATTAAAAAATCTTTGTAGATTATAATCATAATGATAATAGTTGACGAAACAATGACAATGTTTGTAAGAATAATGATATTCGATGGCTATTTTGAAAATGACAGTGATAATGATAAAGATGAAAAAATCTTTGATGATTATCATGACAATGATAATAGTTAACGAAACGATGATGATTTTCGATGAGAATAATGACGTCTTATGATGATGCGATTTGAAAAAGCGATTTGAATTATCTTTATTTATAAAAAAGACTATTTCGAAAATGACAGTGATAAGGATAAAGATTGAAAAATCTTTGTAGATTATAATGATAATGATAATAGTTGACGAAACAATGACGATATTTCAAAGGATAATGATATTCGATGACTATTTTGAAAATGACAGTGATAATGATAAAGATAAAAAAATCTTTGATGATTATAATGATAATGATAATAGTTGACGAAACGATGATGATTTTCGATGAGAATAATGACGTCTAATGATGATGCAATTTGCAAAAAGTGAAAATGAAGAAAACCATCAAAACGAGAACAGCTGAGATGATAAATGATAGCCAATAACAATAATGGTGATAATTATTTAAACGATACTCACAAGGGGTGGCTGCTCGTCGTGGGGAAGTTTTCCATCTAGACAAAAGAAGCACTTGTCGAGTGGCTTCCAATCCTCGGGGGGTGGGCTCGTACGTCGATTCACAAGATATGGCAAGCTCGCATCGGCAGCTTGTTCCGTAACTTTGTAAACTTCCGAATTCGTCGCATCGACGATATTTCCTAATCTCGCGATCGTCGATGCATCGAGGCCACAGCTCACCGAACGCGGCACTTCCTGGAGTTCCTCCTCTTTCTTCACCCTCAGCAGACCGGTCGTTGGAGCTTCTATTCGTTCCTCGGTCTGCTGTTGTTTCGATCAAATCCCAATTATAGTGTTTTTAAAAATGTTTAATATTTTTTTTATTTTTTTACTTTGATACTCTTTTCATTTTTTTTTAATGTTCTATGCCTTCTGAATTTTTTTCAAAATGTTTGATACTTTTCTGATTTTTTAAAATCAGAAAAGTATCAAAGTATCAAACATTGCTTAAACAATATTTAAGCAATGTTTAAGTACTTTCCTGATTTTAAAAAAACGTTAGATACTTTTTAATTTTTTTAAATGTTTGATGCTTTTTTGATTTTTTAATGTTATAAGTCTTGGTATCAAGGATGGAATCGATTTTCTACAAATTGTTAAAATCGTTTTAGAAATTAATTGGGAAAATGCACTTGATGGTTGTCTCTTGATGGACGCAAATGGCATTTTTGAGCAAAAAAGTCTCCAAATACGTTGAAACTCTAATATTTGGGCTGATCAATATTCAATTTCTCATGAACCGAAGCACCATGACCAAAAACAAGTAAATACAACGATAACCATAAAACATAAAAACAAAAATCGTCGAACCTTGTTTCCTATCGTATCTGCGAGATCGTTCGTTCCAGCCTCGAACTCCCTGGCGGATCTTTTCGTCTCGTTTTCCCTGAGTGGGCTGAGGTTGGCAATACCGATGTTGGATCGTGTTCCGATTGGACGAGAGGTATCCTCGAGGTTTTTCAATCTCTTCTCCGTTTCGTTTTCGATATCGTCCGTGTCCTCGCGTTCCCCGTTCTCGTTTTCGGCGATATCGCGTCCCTCTTCCTTGATGATTCTTCCACGCTGAGTGGATGATAATTCCTGAGTCCCGTTGTTGCTGGTTCGTCTTTGAAGAAGGCAGCTTCCGTGGGTCGAAGAGGGGTCCCTTTGTTGAAGGGAATTTTCGTTGGAGTCCTCGATTTCGAGTTTGATCTCGGGCCTGAGTCTTGGGGTTTGAAGGTCGAGGGTGCTGCTGGTTTCGTCGTCGCTCTCGTTTCCACGATGATTCGACGAGGGATGCAACGAGTTTCGTTGTTGATGGCGATTCACCGTTTTTACGTTCGAATCGTGAACAAAGCCAGTTTTCGTCTCGTTTCCTGGGTTGCTCGTTGTACTCGTCGAGGATGAGAGGCTCGTCGTTGTCGTCGTCGTCGTCGTAATCGTCGTCGACGTCGTCGTCGTTGTTGTTGTTGTTGTTGTTGTCGTCGTCGTCGCCAATGACGAGCCAACGTCGATCGACGATGCACCCTGGACCAAACCGATTTCCCCGATCACCGATGCCGGACGTTGGGCCACCACCTGACCCAAAATCCCTACCCCTCCTCCTCCTCCTCCTCCTCCTCCTCCTCCTCCGCCACCACCACCAACCCCGCCGCCTCCTACCGTTACGACGTTGCAAGAACTCGAGAGTGCAGTACCCGGATACAGCCGATGATGGGGCTGATTCGCTGATTCGCTCCGAGTGCTGCTGTACAGGGTGTCCTGGTATTGCTTCCATCTCCTACGGCCCATCAACTCTTCCGCTACCCGTTCCAGACCTGCGACACCACCGCAACTGACATCAAACGATGATGAGCGCGCTTAACCCACCTCGCGGACAGCTCGCGCGCAAGCATGCTTTTTTTTACTTCATATTCCTTTTTATTTATTATTCTACGGTTTTATCTTTCAGTCTTTTTCCTCTTTTGGAAATATTTACTGTTTGACTTTTTGTAGATTGCTTTCTTTTTTAGTGATTGATCGATCGATCCAAATTTCAACATGCCTCGCACGAGCCGGACCGTTTTTTGAGTCGATTTTTTTCGCGATTTTTTTTACTTATCCTAATCGAGGGGGAAAATTTCATCGGTTGGAAGGTTTAGGCATTTTTAGGTTGGATTAGGAGTTCGACTTTTGGACAATTAGGAAATTCAGAGGAGGGAGTATCGAATCTGAAGTGGGATGGATAAACCTAGATAAAGTATTAGGTGATAAAGATAATTGCTAATTGCGCTGTCGTAATTCATTATTTGATTAAAGGTAAAATTGTTTTATTATATATAAACATCGATGTTTTCTTTTTTTTTCGTTGACACTTATCAACGAGAAAAAAATCGAAATCTTGTTTTTTGATGATGGAAATACGATAACAAAATACATGTTTAATAATTCTTTCGAAAAGAGTTTCTTTAATATAATAATGTAATATAGTTTTTGGGTTTTTTACAGTTTTCTATCTCTTCATTTTTTTTTTGGGTTCGTGATCTTCAGCTCTGATAAAGACGAATCTGTACATCCATTATTGCATCAATTTGCCAAATGATCCTGCCAACGTCATCGATGATAAAATGGAAGCACAGAGGACAAAAAAAAATCGCATCACCCTATCGTTTTTCTTTTGAAAAATTTCTTTCGCAATAAATTTAATATGACTATAACTGTGGGTTCTGCAGTTTTCGTTGATAGAGCGACGGAGATATCGCAATATTTCATTTGTTTCCTCCTCGAGGGACAGCGAAGGCCGAATAGTCGTTTCTTATCATTGCGGGGTGATCGCGCGTGTTTCACGTGACGATGCACTTGTCATCCTTACTTTTTATACTCCCCAACAACAATTGGACATTCGCATGTGGGAAGGGACCTCACGGAACGGTTACTTCGAAGACTCTGAATTTTGAAGACCTTGCAAAACCAAACGTCTCAGTATTCAACAGAACGTGATTTTCAACGTCCTCAAAATGACTTTCCAGAACGAGCTTTTACAAAATACGCAGGGAAAAAAATGTCTGTGTCCTCGAAACAGCCGGATGGAATTTCCAGTCGATTTTTTCATCGGGGCATAACACATCGTTGCCAAGGCAACTGATAACGGCCCATTTATTCCTGACACGAAAGAAACGAGCGTTAAATATCTATATAAAAAAAAGAAACGAATAAAAAAGCTGGGCATCATCCCTTAAATTTCCCAACCGATCGTGAATGGTAAAAGCTTCGATTCTTATCACTGTTATCATTCGGATCATGGGGCACGTGAAACGGGGCGAACAAAAAGGGGGGTTGGTAAAAAGAGTTCGCGAGATTCTCAAGCTCGATTGCGAATGGATTGATCGAGGCACTCGGAAGAACGCGAAAAACTAGGGGGGTTGAAAAAAAATGGAAAAAAAAAGACAACAACGTCATGCAGAGTTGGGGATGAGTGATAGTGAGAGTTCGCGCATTCTGGTCACGCGAAACTCGAACATTCCCCTCTTTTCGCGATCGTTTTATCAGCTATGCTTAATATCATTGCACATCAGGTACGGGTGACCAATATGTGTACCATTTTTCACGGAGCTTGTCCCCGAGCTTTTCAACGTACGAAGTTTGTTCAAAGAATAAGACGACTTTTCAAATTTCACGGGTTAAGTTCGATTTTTGTTTTTTTTTAAATATTTCATTATTCGTCGATATTTATTTGGATATTATTTATTATAGATATTTATGAACTATATTATTCATAAATAATTATAACTTATATATAATTGATAATTATAAAATTATATCCTATATTTATAAATTAAATAAAATTATTTATAATTATTTTTCGAAAAAAATAAAAAGGTCATCTTATTTGTCGAACAAACCTCAAACATCGAACTAATAACGAACTCGTATTTTTTTTTTCTTGTCTTTTTTCAATCCCCAGCGCGACACAATTCAACCGACCGAATTGATTTTGTCGAGGGGCACGAAAGGGAGGGACGAAAGGTTACTTCTCGTCCTCCCTCTTGGCGAACTCAAATGGGATGGTCATTAGGGACGGCGCGACGTGTACCCCGCGATCGAGGCCCATAGAGAATACCTACATTTTTATACGCTTGTGTGTATTTCTTAAAAAGCTTGCACGATACCGCGATGCAGTCTGCTCGCGACGTCAATAATTCACGAACAATAATGAGCTTTTGCAGAACGAATTGCAAGAACGCGATAAAATTTCATGATATGGTTTTTACTCGCTTAATTGCAAGGACGTTCGTTGTATTTTAGGATTGTCGTTTGTTGCTCTATTTATAGAAAAAAAAAACAAATTTGTGATTGGTTATTAATATTTTTTCATCATTGAAAGATGATAGGGAAAATCCTGATGAATTATATTGTTTTCTTCATGACGAATATTTGAATTTAATGTATTTCATTGATATTGAATTTTCATCATATTTTTTTGTTTTATTTTCATAATTATTTACTGCTTTTTTTTAAATAATTTTTTGAACATTGTTCATAATTTTTTTTATTTGATTTTTTTTACGATCGATGTTGAAGTTTTTTTTATTGCTTGAGGGATCTTGTAAACTTTGTTACTTTAAAAACAGTTTGATAATTTATTTATCAATCCAATTTTTTATTCGAAGAATTTTCATTTTATTTCAAACGTTTGTTTGGGTTTGTTAAGAGACTCATAAAATCGAGTCCTGGAAGGATCGATAATTTACCCACTATTCGCCGGTGCAAAGACTTCTCGCGATTTTAGATATCTTCCGACCACCCGCAGTGCACGGTGAACAAAAGAAAAACATGTTGGCGAATTATGTCGCACACACGAACAGATCCACCGGACCGATACGAATAAATTGATCGGCCCGAGTGCACACACGCTCTTCGGTATCGTCGATGAAAAAAAATGAGCGATAGGAGGATAGAGAGGTAGATAGATCGAGGCAGCGACAGAGGAAACGGGGGGGGAGAAAAAGCTAAATATATTCTCGTTAAGGTCGATCTTTTTCCGTAGTACTCATAATACAATTCCTCAATTACGAGAAAATAATTCTACGTTCAATCTTGCTAAAAAAAAACCAAGAAATTTGCGAAAATATAAAAGCAGAAAAGTTCGTTGGTCAAAGCACTTCGAATTGAAGAGGAAGGTCCATCGTGTTGTAAGCCCTTGCTGATCAAATTTCAGTATTTTTTTCCAAAATTTTTTTTGAAAATGGTATCCACGATTTTTCGATACCTAATTAATATATCAACGTTAAATTTTGTCACACTTGTTCAGTATAATCGTAATTTATAACTGAGCGACGTTTTTAGCTAATAATAATAATAATAATAATAATAATAATCACGACGAATTTTTTTTTTAAACCGCATAAATAAATGTCGAAAAACGATTTTTTATCACTTCCTTATCAATATAAGTGACAATTGCGTATTAAAAAAAAAACTATGCAGCATTCCATCTGTCCTCGACTCGCCAGCAGTGCGCGTTCGAAGATGGAAGTATTATCGCTTATTTGTCGAGGCGTGTGAGTCCACACCCGCAAGGGTCACAATCCCCCCTCTCTCCTACCCTGTGCACCTTTCGTGTGTTCTCGAATGACGACGATGCACACTCGAACTCGAGGATAATCGGCCAGGGAAAAAAAATAAAAAAATGAAGAAAAAAAATGATAATAAAACAAAAATAAAAAATACAAATGAAACGTTGGAGAGAGAAGAAAAATTGACGCGTCGGGAAAAAACGGCTGGAGGAGTAGCGGAAGCCTAGAAACGATCCGCGAAAAAAAAAGACGACCGAGGAAGGCCCCGTGTGTTTTTCACAGGCATCGAAAACACGTGAATAAATAATTATTGTTTGTCAAATGTTTCACGTTGCCGCGATCCTGGGCTCGTATAGTCTGAACACGCTCAAATACCAACCCCCCCCCCCCCCCCGGCCCCCCCCCCCCACCCCCGCCCCCCCCCCCCACCCTCTCCCCCC